>CAOLHI010004345.1:0-122338 GCA_948474755.1 Ctenosaura bakeri | reverse complement strand
TTTTTAGGGGCGGGGTATTTAGAATTCTCAGCCAGAGAGCTCTTTGGCCTCAGGAAAGTCTTATGTTTGCTACATTGAAAATAGACAACTGCAACTGAAATGGAAGGCAATTTTTGCCCTGGAAAACCTCTGGGGAGGCATATGGACTCTCCCTCCAAGAAGAGGAGGAGGAGAAAGAGGAGGAAGAGGAGGAGGAGGAGGAGGAAGAAGAGCCAGATTGATTGCTGGATGTTTACTTAGGCCCTTTTCGCACTGAGGCTTCTAGCGCAAGCGGGGGAGGCCGGCAAGCGCAAGAAGGCTCCTCCGGGAGGCTGCCACTTCCCCTCCTTCCTTCCGCAGGCGAAGGAACGAGCGGGGAAGCGGCACTGAAGGAGGCTTGCCGCGCAAGCTGCCCTCCCCCCCGTGCGAATGGGAGACCTCGCGCCGGATTCCCCCCCGCGCGCGAAATGGGCGGCGTCGCGCCGGATCCCCCCCGCGCGCGTGAAGCAGGCGGCGTCGCATTCCCCCCCGCGCTCGCGCGAAGCGGGCGTTGCGTCCGTCGCGCTAGCTCCCCACCCCGCTCCTTCCTTCCGCAGGGGCAGAGGGAAGGAAGCGCGACCCGCCGGCTCCCGGAGGCTCCGCACAAAAGGTAAGTGCGGGTGGGCGCCGGGAGCGTTGCACGAGCGCGGGGTGATTTTCGCTTGGACGCGAAAATCAAAAAACCCGCGCTCACGCCGCTTCAGCCCCGTGAGCCCGGCAGAAGTGGGAGTGTGTTGTGCGGAGCGACGCTCCCACTCCCGCGAGGCTCACGGGGCTGTCGCGCGAGCAAAGGCCTGTGCGAAAAGGGCCTTAGGTTTTTGCTATTTGATGTTAAACAAGGCAGCCCCTCCACCCTAATCTCTTCAAAAGGTGAATTCCTGCTCCTGGAGATTTCCAGAACAAACAATTCACCCTACTCCCATTTTTAACCAGGATCTGTGAAACTAGATTGGGGGCTGCATGTGACTCCAGGACCAGTTTGCTCACTTCTGCCCTATATGTGAGTATGGTGATGGTTAGATTTGCTATGATTCTGAGACACGTTATGGATATTGATATACCACGGGGACATAGAACTGGAAAGAACTAAAATGTATTTACTCCAGAGGTTCATCCACAATAATACAGATATGGCACTATGATTCCACTTTGCCATGGCTATATCCTCTGGAATCCTGGGGCCTATAGTTTGTTCAGAGGCTCTAGAGGAGCTCTCTAGATGAGAATTCTAAAGCCCTTCCTAGATTACACTTCCCAGGATTGTAGAGGATGGAACCATGGCAAATAAAGTGGAATCTTAGTGCTATAACTGCATAGTGTGAAAGGGCTCCTGGTCTGCTATGTGGATGATCCGCTGTGCCAAACCCATTCTGCCAAACCCACTACTGCTGGATTTCCATTGCAGTCTATGTAAATCTCCTGCCTTATTGTATGTGAGGCTGGGGAAGGGGAGACAGGAATGGGTGTAATATATCTGGCAGCTACAATATATGGATGACAGACAGCAATTGATTTCATTGGTTATGAAGCATTAGGAATGGAAATTGCTTGAAAATCATGTTTCTTGATTGTTGAGAGACCCTGATGTGGAGGATCCTTGACTCCTGGTTTTGAGTTTGAGACTTATTCTGCACAAAGCCTGCACTCTTTCTCTTTCTTTCTTTCCATAGGAAGTGTCATTTTCTGCATGGGTAACAGCATTTTCTGTCCAAAATAATATTTGAAAATGTTACCTACACAGAAAATGCTGTTTTCGGTGCAAAAAAGCCAAATGTGCATTTTGCTCTGACTACATCCCTGACAACAGCACTTTCTGTGCAAAAAAGAACATTTTCTACACAAAATAGAAATATTGGCTTTTTCCGCACGGAGCGAGGGAATCACCCCGTGCTGGTACTCACCAGACCTGTGTGCTCCACCCGTGGGTCCAGGCTGGTCCGGAGCAGTCTGTGGCTGCCGCTCTGCACTGCTCTGGGGACGAAAATGGGGGCTTCCGGTTGGTGGAGGCTCTCCAACTGGTGAAGCTCACCAGCCTAAAGCCCACCCCCAGCAGATCTGCAGGCTCACACTGGTGCAAGCCTGCAAATCTGCACTGGAGCATGACCACGGAGTGGCGCGTTCCGTGCTTTTGAAAGACCTGTTTTAAGCGGTCTTTCAAAAGCACGCTGAACGACCACTTTGGGTCATTCCAGAGCGGGCTGAGGTCTGGAACTACACAAAGTAGTCTCGACCCAGTCCGCTCCCAGGTGCAGTCGTCCTCCCTGGAGGACGCTTTGCACCATTTTAAAAGCCCCATGTGGAAAAGGCCATTGTATGAACATAAAATGATGCTTTCTGTGCAAAAATACCATGTATGCATTTTGTACAGAATAATTCTTGAGCTGAGAATATTCTTTGAAAATTCTGCGGTTTTCAAAGACTTGCTCACAGTGGGAGGAAATCACTAACTTTACTTTTTGCTTCCTTGGAGAACAGAATTTATACAGGCCTGATCTATCCTTATTTCCTGTCTGGAATTCAGGAATTCCCACTCATTTGCTTGTCCTGCCTGTCACAACAAACAGAACTGTTTTACTTCAAAAAAGGTGACTGCAAAGTAAGGCAGAGCTCCAGATGGCTCAATCAAATAATCCAGGCCACATATCATGGCAAAAGGAAATAAGCAGTGTTGACTTCCAACCTATGACATGATATACACAGTGCTGTATTATCAAGCAGAAGTATTTTTAAAAAAATCTGTACGCACAAACCCAGAGCAATACATGAATGCTATCTAGCAGAGTGCCAATAATTTCTAATCAAGCAGTTATTTTTCCCCCTGCTGTTGACTCAGTCCCAAGTCCAACTGAAGTGGAAGACACAACAACAGAAAGTCCCAAATGGAAGTGGTTCAATTTCAGCTTCAGTACAATTACAAACATACTCTTCCAAAGCTTCATGTTCATCTTTTTTCACCTTCTGCGCCAACACACACTGACCAGACACCAGATTTCTGTACTTAGTTGCAAGTGCTAGAGACAGCTTGCAAATTAAGAGAACTAGTGCCGAGTGACACCGCATTTTCTCCTCCAATAGAACATTATTTTATCAGACTTAATCCTCCACATGGAGTGAGCGTGCAACTTAGCAATGTTTCAGCTTGTTAAGATTCTGCAGGTATTAGGCTTAGCAACAGACATTTCTAAACATTGGGGATTATTGATGATGAACAATCTGCCTATTAATCAGATGAGAAGATGCATCAGACATTGCATTTTCTATTTCTTTTGCTGCCAACCTGACCAGAATTTGTGAACAAAAGAATAATCAATAGAAACTTCTCTATAGCTCTGAAAACAGACTGGAAAGTACTAAGGGAGAACATCAAATTCAAGATACAACTTTATATAATAATGGAAGTCTATAGTTTCATCTGGCCAGTGCTTGAATTAGAGTGGAGACAGAAAGTGCTTGGCCACTTTATTGTTTATGATGGCCCTTCCAGGTATGGTTTTCTCCAAGACTGGCGTGGTTGAAATTGGTAAGAAGTCTTAGCAGATCAGGCCAAGGACCAAAGTAGACCACCATCCTAAATCTCACAATAACCATGCAGTGAAAATGACTGTGAGAAGACTGCAACCAGAACATGAGAGCAATAGCCTTCATGAAGCATGTGGATATCATCGATAATAGTCTTCATACCTATGACCCTTGCAAATAATTCAAGCAATGGTATCTGATGAGTTTCCTGGGAATTGTTCTGGTTCTAGCACCGACCTGGAGGTTGCTCTTAGCCAGCCTCATGATGTGAATACATGGAAACATATGTACTTGTCTATGAAGACAAGCATGGTTTGTCATCATCACCCACTGCTACTCTTCCTGAAAGGTTCTCTCACCTGACTTCCTAGAAGCCAGCCTTAGCCTAATCTTTCTGTCTCTCTTGTTAAGTACTTTGGGTCCATCTGGATAAAAACAAACAAATCTCTCACACAGAAGCAGTTTTCCCTGAGCATGGATGGTTCCAGCTATGTGTCAGTGCACCTAGGATGCCCAGTCTGCTTTGTACTATGAAAACCATAGCTCGGTAAGCCAAGCAACCAACTGCAATGTGTGAACCTTTGAGGTGCTACATGGCTGTGTCTGTGTGTTTTGATGCAGACAGCATGACAACACAGGAGAAGATCGCAAGAGTGTAGACTTAACCAGAGCTTGGCCATGCTAGCTGAGGGATGAATTCTGAGCATTGCATTAAAATAAGTACATTTGCTAAGTGCTGAGCTTAACTATATATGATAATGCCTCTTGCTGAGGGATACAAAACAACAGCTGCCTTATCAGTGCTGGTAATTATGTTGTAGTTGGCCACCTATGCATCAGCAGTAATATAATTGGCTACACTATATGTGTGGTGTAATTGTTTGAGTGATGGACTACGGCCCTGGAGACAAGGGTTTGATTCCCCATGCAGCCATGGAAAATCACTGGGTCACCTTGGGTGCATTATATACTTTCAGACCCAGAAAACCCTGTGATAGGTCTGCCTTAGGGTCACCATAAGTCAGAAAGAACTTGAAGGCACACAACACAACACTATATAGTCCTCTTTGAAGGTACTGCAGATATTATGAAACCAGCTTTGTAAAGCTTTGCATTTGGTGCTAATTGTGCTTTGTAGCACAAAAGCAAGATATTGCTCTTGGAAATCTGAAGTAGACTTTCTTAAGAAACAGACCTACTTGGTGAACTGTGTGAGGACGTAGATTATACAGAATTTCACTTCACATAAAGATTTGAATAGCTTTCTTACAGCTCTGCTCATTGTACTGCAAAATTTGACATTTTTGAGTAAGTCTTAACTATTGAAGGTTATAATAAAGTAGAGTGGAAGCCTCAGTGCGCAACTGGATTTTAGTTGCCTCAGTGCTTTTACGTAAAATCTCGCCTATCCAGAATTTAAAATGTCAGTAGATTAATTCTCACTCCAGGATAATGCTTAAACATGAAGAACACTCTGTTCTTCCATAGATGCTTTCAAAAGATGTGAAGCAAGCAGCTAGTGATATTTTATCACTCCTTACTAGTTGTTGTTTCACAAAGGCGCTTCACAATATAATGGAAGTCCTCAATTTGTGTGAACAACTGCATTCCACAACAAACTATCAGAACTTTTATTCAGTTCTAGAAAGGTCCTCTACAATGCAATCGGTGCCTGAAACTATCCATCAGCTGTATATATTGAAAGCTGCATTCCTCTGAAGCTTTTCAAGACCCTTTTCTTGTTACTTTTCAGTAGTCCCCCCCCCTTTTTTTTTACTCTTTTGCAAGTGCATGGGCTCTGATATGATTCAGGACCAGTGCACCAATGGACTACATTTTCTTCTGTCTTCAGCTCTAAAGTAGAGTGGAGAGAGAAATTTAAACAACCCAACCACCCACCCACCCACCCAACCAACCAACCAACAGCTATGGGTACAGAAGGGAAGGTTGACCTAGCAGCATTGATCTTGGATTGGGTCCATAAGCATTTACTATAAAATAAAAAAGGAAAGGATCTTCAAATAGCTCAATGCACATTTACTGTACCATGTAGTATAACCTAGTGTCTGTCTAGCTCAGTTCCATCTTTTTTTACTAGAAGGTATTAGATATCCAATGCACTCACTGAATTCTTTTCACTGGAGCGTTCAGCTCTGAAGATGGTATAAGATCAATCACTGCCACTAAGTCCTTATAGATGAGTGGAAGCACAGCATTAAACAAGTCATGAACCCTACATATTCTGTAGAGTCTTTGCAGAAATATCTCTGTAAAAGCAACTTGATTGTGGAACTCTCTCCCAAGGTGAATCTAGTTCCAGCCCTCTTGAACATTCAGTCAGCAACTAAGACTGTTCTGTTTAGGTTGTTGTGGGTTTTCTGGGCTTTGAGGCCGTGTTCTATTAGTATTTTCTCCTGATGTTTCACCTGCCTCTGTGGCTGGCATCTTCAGAGGATCTGGTGGCATGGAAGTAAGACAGAGTATATACTGTTTGTTATAGGAGATGGTCTTTTAAAACAGGCTGACCTTCCAGATTGTTTTGTGTGTGTTAAAAACTGTTTTAAAAAATTGTTTTGGTCTGCTTTTAAAACATTCTTTGTACTTATTCTCTCTGTTTTCCTTTTCTGTGAACAAACAAATAAACAAATAGCCTTTTTACTTTGGCTAGCAAATTCCCTTAGCATTTCCTGCTTATCATAGAAATGACACTGTGGGAGAATGGACACCAGGTATCTGGCTCCCAGTTTGAGTGGCAATGCTAGTAAGTCTGCTGAACGAGGCAATAATTTAGATTAGAAAAGCAAACGAAACAAACACCCTTCCTCTATGGAGGTTACTGCTACTTAGGGTCTTTTATGAGAAGCCCTAGTTTGAGTGAGTCAAGTGAGTCATACGTCCACCCATTTAGTTTTACTTGATGTCTCCTCTGTCACTTTAGTATTGCCAATTTTGAGTTAAGCAGCAAGTCCATATTCTGTATCTCATTGCAAATAATCTTAAATGACAAATTTCCTAAACGAAACCAGCCCAACTCCATGAGTAGACCTCACAGATGGAAACAAAATTTTGCAATGACATGAAAAAAAAAGTTTCCTGGCCCTGTGAGTTGACCAGTAAATGGCAGGGGATAGCTATAATACAGACGAAGGTGGGTTCCTTGGCTAGGAAAGAGTCCAGAGCACATGGTACAGGCCAATATATACACTGTAGAGATCTTGTGTGAGAGAAGGCTTTCATGAGAATCCCAAGTCCCACAATTCAGCCAAACTCGCAAGACTTTGAGTCTCTCTCTAGATCTTGCAATGTCAGTCTATAGGCAGCCATTGTGAAACCTGAAACCTCTCTGCACAGCTGAGCAGTAGCTTAGCCAAGTTGTATGCCAGCATGGTTTATTGCAATGTGTCCACCTCAGTTAAGTGCAGTCCTGTATCTAGCTGTGTGTGCGCGTGTGTGTGTGTGCGCGTGTGCATGCATGTAAACTTTCTGGAAAAAAAAAAGCCTTGAAAATGATCTCAAATTAAATGATCTCACGTTGCTTTTATGACAAATTGCTCTTATGCTTGTTCATACTGTGTGAAAAAGCTTCTTGTTTTTAATGAAGGATCCAGTATGTTGACTCAGACTGTTACTATAGGGACCCTTACAGTAGCCAGGCTTTGGGGCTGTAATTCAGTGCAGGGAGCTTCACTGAATTCAGTGTGAGTTATACCACAATAAACATTCTTAGGTTTAGACTGAGAGTCAGTTACAAGTGGTTTGCAGTTACTGACACGCTATCATTTTTTGTTTGATTACTCTCATCAATCATGTGAAGAAGGTTTTGGCCTGAAAATAAAACATTACTACAGAGTGTGGAGATGGATAGCCACGGCTTGTATATTGATCATTCTAGAAAGGGTAAGACAGAAAATAAAGCAGTAAAGAAGATTTGTATTTCAAATCTGGTACTGGCATGCAAACAAATTGGAGGTCTCTTTGAATACAATAGTTGTTCATGATATGTTTTTTTCCCTTCCATCACTTAAGAACAAGATGCCAAGGCTCATATTCAAACATGACTTGTTCAAACAGTCCTGCCCACATGCCTTTATGGACTAGATGTACCCATTTTTACAATTACCAAAGTGCTAAATCTAGAGGAAAAGATACATGGACAGGAACTGTAACTGAGTGAAGGCAACAGAGAATGTGACCATTTTTAGCTTTCGAATTAAATACTTCTCCAATATGAATAGAGACTTTGGAGGAGACATGAAGCATCTTCAAGGGTTCAGTATCAGAAATTGGGAAGGCTGGGTCAATGGCTCCGAGGCTCAAAAAACCACAACCGATCTTGCTCATCCCATTGCTTGGGTCCCTGCCTGGCACTGATGTTACAGACATCAATGGCACTCAATGTAAGCTGAACTGCTCAGCTCCAATCGGTGCAGGCATCTGCCATCTTTAGAGTTTCTCGAAGTACAATACACAACATTTTGGGAAGTGTAAGATGTATAAGGTGATCTGCAGAAATTGTTAGCTGTAGGTCAGAAGAGAAGATTTACCCACCATTACAGAGAACAGATGCAGTTTCATAATTGCTTGAGTTTTTATCACTCTGCTTGACATTTCTCACTCCAATATGTGTACCTACTTTAGGTTTCATTTAAAATCTGAAATGGAATTCCTCTAAAGGTAATGCACTGACTTACTTTGGAAGATTCTACACAGAGGTTGGATGGCCATCTTTCAGAAGTGCTATACATGTGGATTCCTGCATGGCAGGACTAGTTGGTCCTTGGGATACTTTCCAACTATATGATCCTATGCCCATTTCTGCAAGATGATGCTCCTGTGCATTGTCCTGTTGCAGTCCCAGCAGCACTCCTGCTGGGAAGGGAGTGCACCAGAAAGGTTCCCCTCTGCACCTCACTAGGGCCCTGTGGAAGGAAGCACAGTAGCCCCGCCTCTTTCTTCTGCAGTGCAGCCAGGCAATTTCAATTGCTGCACTGGAGAAGGAAGCATTGCCAGTGCACTTCTAGCCCTTCCACATGGCCAGGAAGGGCAAGAGCGACCTGCAATGGCAGTTGCAAAATGGATTTTTTTCCATTTTGTAAATCTGTTACCACGGTTCTGACATGCCCGGTGATAGCACCAGATATCTCTTGATATCAAACTTATTTGGCCTTCACTTGACCTTTCTCTGCCACCCTGCTCCATGTGTTTGCAAGGGCCACTGGACAAGCATGTAAACAGGCGTGGCCAGCAATGGTTGGACATTCCAATCCCCACTTAGGCAGGCAGATTAATGCCACTCCGTTGCTTCAGGGACCATTTCTTGCAGACACACCTTGCTTAAGCGGAACTTTACACAAAGATGCACGGCCCTGAGCCGGCACTCTCTCAATGCTGAGCCATTTGCATACTGGCTACACTATTGTCATCCAGCGCTAAGCTAATCATGTAAAACCTAGCCTTTTCCAATGCTTTTGTCCCGCTCCAAATTTCCTTTGTTCTCACTGAGCATGGCATGGCCTGTAGGCACAATCCACTCTATAGAAAGTCCCCCAATCCAAGTCTTCCTTGGACTCCTCAGATCGCTCCTGAGTTTCATCCAGCCTTGCTGTCAGTTTGTCCAGAGAGCTCCCCTCAGTGAACTGTGCTGAGCTTTCTTCCCTGCAACTCTCCGTTTTCTCCAGGACTACGGGAAAAGGTGTTGTATCATCCATTCCCCCGAAAACTCTTATTTCTTTCCTAGTTAGCTGTGTGCTTGTGGTATCTTTTCTGTTGTTTGTCCTTTAATAAAACTATCATTCTCACTATTTTAAAACCTTGACTGACTGCTCTTCTGACCTGACGCTGTATACATAGGGTTAAAAGACCCCAGCTAAAGTTACCCTGCCTCTCGTTAGCTTAAGAGAGTGCTTGAGTTAATTTCCCCATCTTGTGTTTTTATTTGGTAATTTGGGCGTCCCTCAATACAGGGTAACAAATCCTGTGCATGCACGTCACTTGGGAACAAGATGGTGGCAGGCTGGTAACACAGCCAGCCAACCACTGCCATCTTGGGCCCACAGCATCACAAGAAATGGCCTATGATACTATAACTCTCTTATTCTATGACTGCATAACATATTCATAGTTTGAATGCAAGTAGTTGTAGTAGTAATTATATAATACTGAGATAAACCCAGCTTTCCAGGATATTTATTTAAGACTCTACTGTAAAGGCACTGACACTTTGAATATATTGGCTAAGTTGCTCACTTCATCCGCTGAGCCTAGAGATCCCAAAAGTCTTCTAAAACACCTTAATGCCACATCTACTCAGTTACGAATTGCTGTAGGATTCTCCTGCTTATCTACTTAACAAGATATATGGGGCGAGACATGCCATTCAGGACACAAATTAGTTAAAACATTAAACTCTCCAGCATCCAGCCCCAGGAACTCCATATTTTGTTTCTGGTTGTATTTCTTAAAGCCTCTGCTGCACAGAGCCTGGATAAGATCTTTCTCTACATTCTCTTCATCCACAATGCACACTATTTCATGTATGTGCGTGCGTGCGTGTGTATAACAGATTTTAAAAGTTATTGTTTTTAGGGTTACAATATCCAGAATCCCCATACAGCATGGGTCCCGGGCATGTTTTCTGGGCTTTCTGAGAGCTGCAGTCTCACACAGTAACATTTCCACACTCAGATGTGGTACTAATGAATTATCTACAATACTGAACAATACAATTCACATGCATTATTGGGCTGTATAGATCAACAGTAAATCCAACCAAATTATAGCTGTGCTATGATCTGAAAGCCATAAATCACATTTAGGGGCAAATAATACCAATTAAGTCACAAAACCAACTAGAATGTTCTTTAGAAATTTCTACTGATCTGTGATTTACCACAGGGTGGCATAAGCCCTCCCTAATTAAAAATCAAAACGACGTACCCTCTGGTCTGGCTCCTACTGTGTTGCAAGGCAGCTAAGAGCCTGAGGCTTAAGGACATTTTAAAAAAAGGGAAGGGAAAAAAAGAGCAAGGGCCTTTTTTTACTTCAGAGAATCCATCGACAGACACAGCCTCATCAACTTCTTGAAGTCAAACCAAAAACGCAAATGTCACTATTGTTAAAGGCAAAATGTCTACCTCAGTTTTGGATGTTATGTCTTGTGTCTCACTTCACAACTCACTTTTTCTCCCTATCCCATGGATGTATGTTCCATTGGTGATAGAATAGGAGAAGGAATAAAAACATTTTCTTGTGTGACAGTGTATTTGTGTGTGTGTTTATGCAGTAGTTGTCAAATTTACCTTATTAATGCTACATAATGGTTTAAGTTTAGAAGTCCTCTCCGCCCCCCTGCCGCCCTGTTATGTTCATGCATTGTTGTGAGATTATCCCCCTACAAACTCTCAGCATGGCAGTGGTTTCTAAAATTCCTGTTTGACCATACAACTTTATGGTGGCAGCTATCTTCAATGTCAGCAGGGCAGTATGTCTCCTCTGAGTTTTATTTTGAGCTTTAAAAGATTTTGTCACCCAACTAGATCCAACATCTTGAATACCTCTTTTAAAGTTTGGCAGTGATGTAGACTTGAGGCAATTAACCTGGACTCAAGTCAGACTTAACTTGCTTCAGTGACTTGTCTTGAACTTGACTCAGCAAAAATTACACACTGACTTGGCTTGACTTGAGACTTGCATATTTTTAGTGACTGACTTGCTGCCCTTGGTTCAGTAACACAACATATTCATCCAGAAACCTTACAACCTTACTAGTTGTCATATGAAAATCTGTCTCAAGCCCAAAGTGGGGACACATTTCTCAGAGGGAACAGCAAATGGGTCAGGTAATGGGCTTGAGATGGGGTTGAGGTCTGCTCAGCAGCATTCCAAAGCTTTTCCTAAGAAAAGCAAGCAAGACTCATGTCCAGAGTGCATTTCAGAGGGGAACAGAAAATGTGTTAGGCAATGGCTTTGAAGAGGAAGGATCCTTCCTTCTAAAGCTCTTGAAGCTTCACTAATGGGGAATAAAAACAATCCTATTCCCCACTTCTGAAAAATCCTCCAGCTTTGCAAATGGGAAGTAAGAAGGATCCTATTCCCCACTTCTGAATCTGCAGATGGCAAGCTCACAAAAGTGGAGGGCCAATTCTACATAAATTTTTAAAATTGACTTTATTCAACTCTGTCCAGAAATTCTGGAATACAGGTTGGGATATAAAGTTGGCTCCCTAACTCAAGACTTGACTTGAAAGTATCTCGCAAGGACTTGAGACTTGACTTGAGACTTGGAGTAAAAGACTTAAATACATCACTGAAGTTTAGACTAAGAGCTAGAATGGATTCCAAGTACCACCGATCTGAGAGCCAACAGCCACTTTTAGTTCTTTTCTCAGAAATTCCACTGTGTTGTAAGGTTTCCTACCAAAAACTACAACAAAGTTGTTTGCAGCATAAGTTAAAACAAAAAGTAGCTAAAACAGTGTATAGTACAATCTAATTCAAATATTAGTTTTAGGACTTCCGGGTTTCATGGTGGACCACGCAGTTGTGTAGAAGCTTCCCAGCTGAAACACAACCGCCCAGCATGGACTAGCCAAAGAGAAAACGAAGAAAACGGAGCCGGCCAGGACCCCCCCGGTAAAGGGGGTCCAGAGGGTCTCAAAGGGGGCTCAATTGAACTCGTTGGATGGAAATGCACAGCGATTATCGCTGTGCCGAAGGTACGGAAATGAGAGAAGAGCTGAAGAGAAACCACAGCCACGCCGGGCAGCCGCTCTAAGAGAGCGGTTTTTAAACAAGCCAGAAGACAACATCACGAAGTTGGATCATCAAATCATGAAGTTGGACTATCATACTTGGCAAAGAACTGTTTAAAATTGATTGGTTCCTTTTTTTTCTAATGGATGAATGAATTGTGGAATATAACTGAATGAACTGTGGAATATAACTTGAACTGTAAGGTGTGACAATGGGAAGAGAGAGATCTTGAGAGCATAAAGCATCGCATAATAATTAATTGGGAACTTGGGACAATAAAAAGGAGAGTAAAAGAAGCATTTAAATGGATTATTTAAATAGAAAAAAAATTTTTTTGAACTGATTCTGGAGAAGTAAATTGGAACTAGAACTAGTAAGGCCAAATTGGAGAATAGACTGTGCAGGATTGGCTGGAAATTTTTGTATGGACTGCTTCCACAAGGACATGAAGAGATGACAGAGAAGGAAAAGGAGACATATATAGCTGGCCACGGAATCTCAACAGATAAGTCTGTGAAGATTGTGCTGCTGCTGTTCTGTAGTTGTATGAATTAACTTGTGATATAAAAGTGTGTAAAAACTGTCCAAGATAGTGTAAGAGAGGGGGGATGAACAGAAAGATATTGAACGGAGCTAAAGGGTAAACATATGCAAAGATTATTTTCGGATCATAACCCAATCCAAGTCAAAATAAGCACGAGGAAACAAAGTAACTATTTTACCTGAAGGATGAATGATTTATTGTTAAGGAATGAAGAATGCTTGAAAAAACAAAGCAAGAACTATGAAATTACTTTAAAGAAAATGAAAAGGAAGGAATTGCAGCTAAGACCGTATGGGATGCTGGGAAAGCGGTTATGAGGGGGTTGTTGATAAAGTGGAATACAGAATGGAAGAAGAAGAGGATAGAGAAGATGACAAAATTGGAAATAGATATTAAACAGAAAGAGGAAGAATTAAGAAGAGACCCAGTTAATAAAAAAGTGAGGAGGGAGATTAAAAGATTACAAGAAGAGATTCGTGAGGAGAACACGCTAGAAATGGAAAAGAAATTAAGAACAATGCACTTAAAGCATTTTGAGAGTGCTGATAAGCCAGGAAGATGGCTAGCGTACAGATTGAGGAAAAGATGAGAGAGAAACTTAATACTTAGAGTGAAGAAAGAAGACATGATATTTACAGACCAAAAGAAAATTATGGAAGTTTTTCAACATTACTATAAGACTCTATATAGTACGGACAACAATAAGGATATGAAAGAGAAAATAGACAAATATTTACGAGAACAAGACATTCTAAAGCTGACGGAAGATCAAGAAAAGAGCCTGAATGCAAACATAACAATGATGGAAGTTATAGAGGCAATAAAAAGAATGAAGATAGGCAAATCACCGGGACCGGATGGATTTTCGGCGCTATATTATAAAGAGTTACAAGAAGAACTCTCCTTGCTGATGCAGAAAATGTTCAATGAGATCATAATAAATGGTAAACCAGAATCGTGGAGAGAAGCAAATATAACTCTGATATTAAAAGAAGACAAAGATCGGGAGGAACCAAAAAAGTATAGACCTATATCATTATTGAATATTGATTATAAAATATTTACAAGTATAATAGCAGAAAGATTGAAGAAGATCTTACAAGTAAAAATCCATGCAGATCAAAGCAGTTTCCTCCCGGGAAGACATATCAGAGACAACGTGCGCACAGTAATAAATATTCTCGA
Organism: Ctenosaura bakeri; assembly: GCA_948474755.1. Taxonomy (NCBI): domain Eukaryota; kingdom Metazoa; phylum Chordata; class Lepidosauria; order Squamata; family Iguanidae; genus Ctenosaura; species Ctenosaura bakeri. The sequence continues at coordinate 108,321 of CAOLHI010004345.1, read as the reverse complement.
ATATTACAAGAGACATAATGAGAAGGAAGGAGTGTTGGTCTTTGTTGATGCCGAAAAAGCATTTGATAATTTGAATCAAGAATTCATGATAGAATTATTGGACAGAATGGGATGTGGACACAAATTTGTAAATTGGATAAAACAGATATATAAAGACAGTAAGGCACAACTAACTATTAATGGAGAAAAGACAGCACCAATTGAAATTAACAAAGGAACACGTCAAGGATGTCCTTTATCACATCTTCTTTTCATAATAATGATTGAAGTACTTTTGAGAAAGATAAGGGCAGAAGACACAATAAAAGGAAAGAAAATAAAAGGACAGGAATACAAGACGAAAACTTATGCAGATGATTTAGTGCTATTTCTTGAAGAGCCAAAAACAAGTATAAAGAAAATGATAGAAGTATGTAAAGAATTTGGGGAAGTTGCAGGCTTCAAAATAAACAAGGAAAAAACAAAGATTTTGACTAAGAATATGAGAAAAGAGGAAATAGAGGATTTGATTCGGATGACAGGATTTAAAGAGGAAAAGAAGATAAGTTACTTGGGAATAACTATAACTAAACAGAATAATGGACTATTTGAAAATAATTATGGCATAAAATGGAAAGAGGTTAAAAGAAATTTACAGATATGGACAAAACAGAATCTATCTCTAATGGGACGAATGGCGGCAATCAAAATGATGATATTTCCAAAGATAAATTATCTGTTCCAAAATTTACCAATAATTACCAACAATAAATACTTTTAAGAGTGGAAAAAAGACCTTACAGACTTTATCTGGAGTGGAAAAAAGCCGAGGATAAAGTGGAAAACATTGATAGACAGGAAAGAAAAAGGAGGCTGTGGTGTACCAGACATGAAACTCTACTATTATGCGAATGGGATGACGTGGATAAAAGACTGGATTATGTTGAGACAAGACAAGATGTTGAACTTGGAAGGCTCAGATCTCTGGTTCGGTTGGCATGGTTACTTGTGGTTTAACAAGGCAAAGGTAGACAAAGGCCCTTTTCGCACTGAGGCTTCTAGTGCAAGCGGGGGAGGCCGGCAAGCGCAAGAAGGCTCCTCCGGAAGGCTGCCGCTTCCCCCTCCTTCCTTCCGCAGGCAAAGGAACGAGCGGGGAAGCGGCACCGAAGGAGGCTTGCCGTGCAAGCCGCCCTCCCCCCGTGCGAAGCGGGAGACCTCGCGCCAGATTCCCCCTGCGCGCGCCGGATTCCTCCCCCATGCTGAGTCTAATTACTGTATGCCAAAATAAATGTAAGAAACCCTCAGACTATGTTTCCAGCATTCAAAGTGTCTCATCCACCTAGACAACACTACTTAAGCTGTACCAGGGGAATGTGAAGGATGCGATGTTGACTCTAGTACAATAACCTGTATCCTGTGCTTTGTGAACTGGGAAATCATCACCACAGTTCAGTGTCTGGACTCTCTTACAGACACTTTTAGACCACTGTAAAAGAAATGTACTGTGGTTCAGTGGTTTGGAATGTTGGACTCTGTCTTTGGGAGACCAGGGTTAGATTCCCCCCTCAGTCTTGGAGGTTCCCTGGGAGATCTTGGAGAAATCAAAATTTCTCAGGCTAGAGTAAGACAATGACAAGCATTCTCTGAATAACTCTTGGTAAGAAATCCCCATTATAGGGTCACAATAAATTGGAGTTAACTGGAAGGCATATAACAAGGAGAAGGAGGAAGAGCAGGAGGAGAATCTAGAATTCTATCTTGGATACCATGTTTAGGATGAGAGATTTTAAAAAAGGATAGCAGCATGTCTGATCCTGCTCCCCCCATCAGTGGTCTTGGACATAGAGCCATCAGAAATATGAATGACAGGTCCTACATCCGTACATCAACACTTCTTCAAAGCATTTTTACACCAGGTAGTACATTTCTTTTTAGGAGACAAAGTGCTGAACATGTTTTCTTGGAAGCATTTCCTGTTGATTCCTTCCACTTACTTCTAAGTAAATGAACTGAGGACTGTGGATGTTTTGCATTATATATTGATCAGAGAGGAAGCTATCTTGAAGGCAACATTGCAAGACATTTTGTGAATGGCATTATTATAAAATAAAGATTGATATTATGACTGCTAATTATTTGGCTGTTCCTCAGAGAACTTCTGCTCTTGAAGGAAATGTCAACTAATATGAATATGCAAACATCACACCCACCTACACATATGCTGTTGCTCAGTTATTCTTGGCAGTACCAGTGCTGTCAATCCCAAATGTTCAAAAATTTGAGTTAAAAATTGCAAGGTAAACTTTTAATACATAAATGTCGGTGATATCATTTGACCATTTTCCTAGTTATCTACCTGTCTTTCGAAAACAATATAGGATACAGCACCGGTCTGTTCATAATCATTGTGCCTTTGCTGGTTGAATGTGGTTTGTTTCAGTGCAGACTTTTGGCTCCAATCCAGTTTTTAGTCACACTGAATCAACAGGAACTTGATAATTCAACATTTATGTAAGTTCCCTTGGTTCAAATGATCTGTGCTGGTTAGGACTGACACTTGGCCTCTCTCAATAGAACAAGGAAAGATAAGATTTTCTGCAGTTCCCTTCCCCATACAACTCTGTCTCACATTTCTTCCAAAGGGTTCCTCAACTCTGTGCAGTAGATTTGGAGGTGGTGGAGTAGGGTACAATCACTTTCTTCCTTATTCCACTGACAGCAGCTCATAATAGACTGAAGATCCATTTGTCACTGGTGGAACCTGTAGCTCCACCCTCACCTGGCAGGATGTTGGGCCAGCTCTGGCCCATTTCTCTAGACACGGTTTTGAGGTGTTCCTCGTGAGATGGTTACCGGTCCAATAGTAATCAAAACAAAGTCCCAGCAAATGCCCTTCGTTGAAGAGACCTGAGGCTCACTACTTATGTAACTCCTCTAGCCCTGGAATCTTGTGGCTTCTTTTGCTGATTCTCCCTTCTGACTTCTAACTCCCTTATTGAGATCTTACTCCTTCTCTGTTCTCTCCTACTCAAATTTATCATTCCCCTCTATATCTTCTCCCATTCATCCACCTAGATTTTTCTGTGCCTCCCCCTTCTTAGTATTACCACTCAAGGACCCCTAAAATTTCCCTCCTGAATCTCCCTCTGGTGGACTTTCTTCTCCATGATATCTTCCACTCCTCCTGGCTTGACTTCCACACCTCATGTTTCCTGCATTGCCCAGCTGTTGTTCTCCCCTCCCCTTTTTCTATCTCTCAGTCCCCCTTTCTTTCCTTCCAGTCTCCTGCCCTTTCTTTCTCTGCAGTATTCCATCATCCAAGCTCCCTTCCTACTCTGTTCATAGTCCCTCCCAATCATAGCTCTGCCCTAGTTGTGTGCACCTTTCCCATTCCTCCTTCCCTCTCCCAGTTCCCTCTCATTATGTCACCTTCCCTTGGTCCTTCCAGCCCTGTCCCCAGTCCTCTTTTTTCTCTCTTTCTCTCTTACCCCCTTCTTTCTCCTCTGGTTTCCTCCTTGCCTCCTTTGACCTCTCTCATCATTCTCAACTCTGTCTTCCTTCCCAGTCCATCCTTCTTCCTCATGTCCACTTCCTCTTGCCTTCTTTTGAATCCCTCACCATCTTCCTTAACTCTGCCCCCTGCTGCCATTTCAGCATGGTGTCACTTTGTGGCCTGGCTGCCAAGGCTCCCAACAAACCTGTGGCCTCCGTCCTGCTGGCCAAGGGTGTATCCCTGTCCCCCCACAGGTCTCCTTGTCAGTGCAGGTAAGTCTGAGAGAGCATGGGCAATGGCAGTGAGTACCCTGAGATTTCCCCCTTGATTCACCACAGATGCCAAAAGGCTATAAAAGACAAAACATTCTTATATTAATAAGCCTTGCATGGTAGTTTTGTCAGGCTTGTTTTATTTTTATTTTGGTTTTAGCTGAGAATATGAATGATTTAAATAGACAGGATACTGTAGTATTTAGATCAATTTTGTCTGAATGACAGTTTGGTGCATTTCCACCTTTGTGAAAACTCTAATTAATTACAGTAAATGATGAGAAGCTGAAAAGCCCAAGCATCTGAATCTGTTTTAAAATCACAATAATTGACATCCTGGTCTCTTCTAGTTGTTTGTTTTCATTATAACCTCAAGAAGACTCTCTCTGTGTTCTCTGAGCTTAAACCTTCTGGTCACCTGCTTAGGACATTCTTCTTTCATATTGGCTTTTGACTGAAATGGTTGTATACAACTCAAGAACCAACTAGTTAGCAATGGCAGTGAAGCTTTGAAAGGAGGCTTAAGCTGGGAGTGAAACAAACCAACTAATCAATGTCTGAGGAAATGCTTTGCATGAAAAGAGGTCCCTGGTTCAATCTCCAACATCTCCAGGCAAAGTTATGAATAGGGATGGGCCAACCGAATCCTTGAATCTTTGGCAGGGATTTGAGATTCGGGAATCTGAATCCCTGTGCCAAAATAGGCAAATGAAATCTTTCAAATCCACCACTCAAATAGTTTGTTGGAGACCGGGCGCCTGAAAACCTGGGAAACCAGGACGCCTGAAAACCTGGGAGCCCGGGATGCCTGAAAACTTGGGAGACCAGGACACCTGAAAACTCAGGACCAGGATGGGATCGCACTCCTCACGCACAATCACCCAATGTGGGCACGGGTGATTGGCTGGCAGACTGGCATAAAGTTTTGCGTGCCCTAGAGGCCACCATTTCTCCCTCCTGCTGCCTGTGCCCCTAGTGCTGCCTCTCCCTGCTGCTGCCTCCCTCTGCAAGGTAATTTTGGGATAGGGATTGGGAGGTGAGGGACAGAGGAGCAAAACTGAGTTTGTGTGGGGGTCTAGGAGCTTGTGGGAATGTCCCAGGGGTTCCAAAGACTGCAAAAAAGGGGTTCAGGGGTTCCATGCAAGCCATGCCAGCCATGCCAGCCATACTTTCCCCTTCACCAGCTTTCTTTGGTCAATTCTGGGACTAAGATTGTCATGATGCCACTTCTTCTCTTAGTTTCTGTGTCTTGAATACACGAATACTTCAGTTAACCCATTCTGAAGCTCCCTTTTAGAAAGTCTTTTTATGCTTCTCAACCACTTTTCCTCTTTTTCCTCTGTCTAACTGCAAGTTTATAAGCAGCATTGTCATTAGAAAGGTAAAAACACAGACTTTTGGTCTTGTGTTGCAGCAGCATGTCTGTGGTAAACAATGAATGCCAAAAAACCTGAGCTGGGAAAGAATGGGATTTTACTCTAGTTGATTCTATAGGAGGAGTGTGTGTTGCCTAAAACAAACAAGGTGAACAGTAGCTGCCTTCAGAATTGTTTATTAAGCATGCATTAATCTGTATTATTTTTTGATTTGAGACTGGAGGGTAGGGATTGGGAATTGTTGAGATAGGCCTAGAGATTTGACTTGAGCGTCCCTTGCAGGACTTGAGGGTAGAGAATTGACTGGACTAGAGGCTTGTATGTATGTGTTTAAGTGCTTTCTTTGTTGCAGGACTTGAGACTTGACTCTTGAGACTGCAGGATGCAGAACTGAGATTGGACTAGAGGCTGTTTGTTTGTTTGTGTGTGTGTTTGAAGTGCCTTCCTTTGTTGCAGGACTTGAGACTTGACTGGAAGGTACAGTCTTCTTGATATTTCAAGGACAGCTGAACATTTCTTTGCATTGCTCCCTTGCAAAGCATTTTCACACACAATTCTGGGGTTTGTGGTTTTACAAGGGGTCACAGCCTTCTCTGCCAAAGTGTGCTGGTGCATCATCAAACTACAAAGCCCAGGATGCCAGAAGGAGCTATGCAAGAAAAATCCAGTTTTGACCTGGATTATCTCTCTATTGTAGTATGTGGACCTGTTTACACAGGCAGGAAAATGTGGGTTTAAGCCACATTTTCCTGCCAGTGTAGAAAGGGCCTTCATGGCATTTTCAGTCTGGGGAGATCTTGAGGCAAAACGATGATAATTGTCCTGGCCAGATTTCTTCAGAGGGAGATTTGCCTTTGCTTAGGCTTTTGCTAAGGCTGAGAGAGTTTGTCTTGCCAAAGATTATCCTTCTTTGCCTTGCTTTTTAAACCCTTTTTAAAAAAAGGATTTGAAAGATTTGAGATTCATGGATTCTCAGAACCTTCCAGGGATTCAGATTCAGATTTGGAAAATTCTGGATTCGTCCCATCCCTAGTTATGAAAAAATCCTGCTTAAAATCATGAAGAGCCTCTCCCTGTCAGTATTAATAGTAATGGACTAGAAGGATGAATGGTTTGGCCTAGTGTAAGACTGCTTCCCATGTTCCTATGAGGCAAGCTCAAAGTGGGCCCAAGTCAAGTGTTAAGCCTCTACTTTCAAGTCTCAAGTTCTTGAAGATACTTTCAAGTTAAGTCTCAAGTCTGAGAGCCAACTTTATACCCCAACCTATATTCCAGAATTCTGGAAACAGTGGAGCAAAGTCAGTTCTAACAATTTAAGCAGAGTTGCCCTTCCACATTTGTGATTTTGCTATCTGCAGCTTTCCAAGTGGGGAATAGGATCCTTCTTACTCCTCCTTCCTGAAGCTGGATGATTTTTCAGAAGTGAGGAATAGAATCCTTCTTATTCCCCATTACTGAAGTTTCAAAAACTTTAGAAGGAAGGAGCCTTCCTCCTCAAGCCTGTTGCCTAACACATTTGCTGTTCCCCTCTGAGAAATGCACCCTGCACTCTGGGGGAGAGTCTTGTCCTCCGCTCTTAGGAAAAGTTTTAGAAGGCTCCTCTGATATGTAGCAGGGACAGGCTGCTGAGCAGACCTCTCATTCTCTTCAAATCTATTGCCTAACCTGTTTGCTGTTCCCCTCTGAGAAATGCACCCACACTTTGGGTTTGAGATAGGTTGTCATGTGACCAGTAGGCAAAAAGAGATGGAAGTATTGTTCAACGTCGTAAGGTTTCTGGATGAATGTGTTATGTTACTGAACCAAGGGCAGCAAGTCATTCACTAAAAATATACAAGTCTTGAGTCAAGTTGAGTCAGTGCATCATTTGTTGCTGAGTCAAGTCCGAGTTAAGTCACTGAAGTGACTTAAGTCTGACTTGAGTCCGAGTCAGTTGTCTCGAGTCTACATCACTGCCACTTGGTAATGGATGCAAAACTTACTACTATCTCATCAAGGCCTTTCCCATGCAAATCTACTCTTGTGAAGGTGAATTGGAGGATAAATATAATGGAAGGGAGAGGAGGCCAGCTGTGGCAAAGATCTTGTTGGCTTTCGCTTTGCAAGCTCTGGTCTTGAGCATAGCCGAGAATGCAGGTTATAACTGCGATGCGTAGGTCATGATGAATCATTCATCAATTGTTGTGGCGAATGTCTCCTTACCCTTCATGTATAGATGTAAGCTTTACATAAAATTCTTTCCTTAGAATTATCTTTACTTAGAATTGTCAAGTCAGAGTTGACATGAAGGCACAAAACACCACCACCATCAGTAAAAACAATCAGCCCTTCACTCTGTTAGTTTGCTTTTGTTTGTTTGTAAGTTTGGAGCAATGTGGAAAGGACTGTCAAAAGTCAAAGACCATTGTGGCCAATTTAATCTGGACTTGTTCTTTGTGAACTTCTTCTGAAAAGCCTAGAGTTTTCCTGGAGGGTTCTTTCAGAAAGCTTGGAAAAACAAGGTACTTAGAAGGCACTGACATGGGAAGCTAAACATACTTAGTTAGAAATAAATGCCTTTAATATTCATAGCATGTAGGTTTACTTACAGTCCTTGCATTGTGGTCCCAAATGTACACAATGCTTCACTACAGGATTTTTTTTCTGTTAAAAAAAAAGGAGCTGCAGTTGCTGAAATCTAATTTCACAACCAGCATGACTAATGGCTACCAAACAGTGTTTGTCAACTGATTAAATATCAGTTGTGATGATTTCAGAAGACAACAAGGTGCACAACATAGCCCTTGTTTATTACACCACTGTTCAAGACCACTGTGAAAGCTTTCTGATTTCTCCCAAAATTTAAACTGATCTAGTTTTTTTGCAAGGTGGAGGAAGCACTTCATGTCCTTTGTTCTCATATTATGCTATCAATTGCTTTCAAAATACTGATGAACCGATACTTTCCCAGCTACGCAAAAGTTAACACGTTGAATCTACTCTATTCATGATGTCAGTGAGTACAAAGCTTGGCAAACTAAATGTATGATAGAAAGTTTTCAGGAAATATGCTAAAAGCCTATGGTTAACAATTGTTAACTCACTAACCTTTATTGAGTTTTTACCAAACCATAGTTGTGGGTGGGTGAACATATGGATCTCCAGATGTTGTTGGACTTAAATTCCCATCAGCCCTTAGCCAGAATAGCCACTGGTGAGGAATATTAGGAAGTGTAGTCCAGTCACACTTGGCAGACTCATACACTCACTATCTTCACTACAAACTGCCTATAAACACAGCAGTAGCAATCCACTTCCAGTGCTTACTGTTCCTTAAACAAACATCTAACATTTGGAGTAAGCCTGTAACTGCTTGTGTTAAATGGGGTCTCAAAGAACAGGGCCTTGCCAAGGTGGGAAACCTCAGGTCCTGGCACCAAATACGGCTCTCTTGGAATGTCAGTGTAGCCCTCTGTATCCTTTCCTATAGCATGATCTTTTTTCCAGTTTTTGCACTGTTCTGCCCAAATTCTAAATGATGAAATGCATCTCCCAAGGCTTAGTTACTGGCAGTCAGTGATTCAAGCTAAAATATGCTGGTATTCCCAATCTACCCTTTTGCCTGCTCCCATCTCAATTTCAGTGCAGCCCTCAAGATTTTCTCTGGACATGAATTTGCCCCTTCTGTTCAAAGAATTCCCTCAGTCTTGCTGTAGTGGGTTGTAGTTCAGGAGGGGTGCAGCCATCAGTGGCTGTGATCTTGCATCAAGATCCTGTAGTAGTTCCATATCTACCCTGCTCTGTGTATTATTATTTTTTTTTGAAAACAAGCCACTAGGGTCTATTTTCTAGCCCTTTGTTTACTATCCAAAACCTACCTCTCTGCACAGTTGTGAAGCTCTGGGAGAGGCTGCCATTGCTACTGCTGCTTACCAGTGAGGAGTGAGGAGTGGGGAGGCAAATCAAACAGACTAACACAGCTATCTTTTTGAACAAAAGTGCAGAGAGACAGATAGTGCTCACAGTAAGATGTATTTGGATGACAGTCAGCTACATATGACTGTCATCCAACACACCTGTGCCTATCTGAATTTTTGGATTGTTTGTGATTGTCCACATGTATATGTGAACGTCAGTGCTGGAAACATGTAAAATATTGTTATGGGGAAATATGTTTATTGTGCAGTCTTTAGAAAAGACCCTGGGAACCTCTAGATTTGTAGTATCAGGAAGGCCAGCTGGGGATTGGCTGTGTTTGATAGAACTAAGGCAAGCTTAGGCTAAAACTTTTGGAAAGCTAAAGGTTTGCTGTGGGCCTAAACACCCTAAAGGCACCAGATCCTGCCTGATCTTGGAAACTGAGGGTTGGACCTGGTTAGTACTTAGATGGGAATCTGACAATGGATACCAGGTGCTTTAGGCTGTATTTCAGAGAAGGGAACTGGCAAAACCACTTCTGAGTATTCCTTGTCAAAGGCCATTTCTGCTCTGCACTGTTATAGTGCTATTATTCCACTTTCAACAGCCTGTGGAATTCTGGGGTTTGTAGTTCACTGAGACCAAAGAGCTCTCTGGCTGAGAATTCTAAATGCCCCTCCCTAAACTGCAAACCCCAGCATTCCACAGGATGTTGAAAGTGAAATAATAGCACTTATAACAGTGTAGTGTGGAAACAGCCTAAATAAACCCTATGGGATCATGGGGTTTCTGTAAATCAACAAGTGCCTTGAAGGCGCGCGCGCACGCACACACACACACTCCAGATTTCTTTTTTTCTTTTTCTTTTTAAATTAATTTTATTACAGCAATGGTGGGCAACTTTTATTGAAAATCGGAATGCAGATATAGTCTGTCAAAGATTAAAAGGAAAATCAGATGATGATATTAACAAAGAATGGCAAACTGTTTTGGAAATGGGTTGGGTGTTGACAGGTAACAATTCTTAATTCATGGTAGCATGAGTAGTTAGAAGTAAAAATCAGGGGAATATCATGGAACACTCCAGATTTCTAGCAATGCAGTAACTTCAAACTTCAGTTGACCATTTGTTAAGATAGTGGAGGAATCTAAAAAAAAGAGGCAGGCAAAGTTACCAAGGGAACACAAATATAGCAAATGCAAGAGTTCTTGGTGTGAATGACTTTCCATGTCTCCCTCTCTATAGTGCTAGAAATCTGGAAACTGAAGTAAAATTTCATGAAGACAGACTAATTTTTATTTCAGAGAGCAAGGCCCTCATTTAAGTCCCTCTGAAGTTACACTCACAATACAACCTACAACATAGGAGCAAGCATTTGACATCATTATTATAAGAAGCAAACCAAAATGTTATGAACTGATGCATTGCCTGGGGGAGAGGGGAGGAATTACTTCTGTGATATTTTTGGTCATTTCAAAACACTGAAGATTCACCCCTCCAAAATATCTCAAATGTATTTAATCCCAGATTTATTTATAGAATCTCATATATACTATCCCTATGCAAATACTAACCTGTGGCAGATGTTAAAAGAGATCAGTTGTAGCTGGTCTGCAGGTATATTTATTGCATTTACTTACACTTGGATGTAGATACATTTGTAAAGATAAACAGGCCTAACATGTCCAGTCAAGGTTTTGCTATGAAGCAGCTTGCAGGACTTTTTTTTTCTGAGTGCTTTAAAAAAATAGACTTTTTTTTTTTTGCATGCAGGAAGAGCACCTGTGGAATCCTGGAACATTTACAGACATGTCCTTAAAAGCCCATTATTGTGATTAAGATTTAATCTCTTAAAGAGGCATAAATTATATAGACATAGCCTTAGGTGTCACAATTGCCCACAGGTAAAAATAACTACAGAAGTTCACTGTGTTGTTGGTTTTCTTTTCTTTTTTCTTTTTGTATAAAAAACATAACACTGACAGAGCTCTGAACAGTCCATGAATTATAATCTTCCAATTCCTTATTACTCTGCTATTAATAATGCGCTAAACTTTGCAAAATGAAAAAAAGGATTCTGGGATTCTGCCAAAGCTGAAGATGTAAGCAATAAAAACAAAATTGCATTTTTAAAGTGGTAGTCACAAATCAACTTAATTTTTTTAAAAGAAAGGAAGAAAAATTGCCAGAGAGTGGAGAAAAAAAATAATAAGTAGATGCATGGTGCATATTAGTTTTGTCTTTACATCATGTTTTAGCAACACACTGTATAACTGGGTCCTAAAACCTGCAGATCAAGACAGATTCAGGGCTAGATCAATGGTGCAAATGGTGGTATGGCAAAATGTGAAGGATTCTCTAGTGTGACAACTGCAGTGCGCAATGTACACCTTTCTGATGTTGGTGGATTGAAGCTTCTAGCTATCCTCACCATAGGCTATGATGGAGATGTTGCAATCCAACCACATCTAGAAGATTACCCTTTGCCCGCCTCTTTGTCACAATAGTATGGTACAGCACAGCTTGCTGTACTACAGGCACACTAGTGCAATTTGGAGTTCCCAGATCTCAGGGCCTGGCCCTGAGTCTCAGGATGTAGACCCTCTTTTCTAAGGTTGCCAGATGGATATGGGTTTGGGCCCTTGCAACTTTAAGCCCAAAGAGATTGTGAATCAAGATGAGATGCCCTAAAACTCTGTAAAGTCAAGTAAAGGCACCTATCTTTCCTCACCTTTCAGCCACAGCCATTCCCCATTCCTAACACAGCTCTTGCTTCCCCAGTGGAGAGCAGGAGGAGGGGCACATAGGTGCCAGCTAGACAGAGTTTGGAGCTTCTCTGCTCCCCTTCTGTGCTCTCTGCAGAAGGCTCTGTTAGGAGGAAATGTCTGTAGTTGAAATCTAAAAGTGAAATGTGACTTTTAGGGTATCTCATCTTGCTTCTCAAGATGCTCAGGCTTCAGATTACAAGAGCCTTGTCCTGTATCTAACCTGGAATCCTATTCTTCTCTGATTCTCAAGGTGAGGGTCAAGAATCTCAGGGTGAGAGCACAACCTTGAAAAGTATGTATATCTGTTTTTCTTAATGTCTTTTTATGGCACACACTGTATAGCTGTACAAGGACACTCACTGTACAGCTTTCGTTGATGCTTACTGTATCATGTTTAATAACATCACCAGGAGTTGCCCCTTCTATCATCCACCTTCTATCATCTTCCTGTGACATAATTAGGGATCATTCCTAGGCCTCAGAAGCCACAGTAATATATTACTGTCTAACTTGAGCTGGTGTAATTATCAAGATAGCTTATATGTCTGTGGAGCCTCTGTGGGATGTGTTGTATTTCTTTATCTTCATACCTTTATCCAAGTTGCTACTTTCTGAGAAAGAAATGTGTAGCAATTACAGTGAGCCCTCTATTTTCATAGAGGTTAGGGCTGCAAGACCCCATGAAAGTGGAAGAAAATGAGCAAAAATAAAAATTGTGAATATTATTTTTTTAAACCTGAGAAAACCTTTCTAGGAATTTCTAGGTCCTCTGGCATGATTCTGTGGTCAACTGCTGGTGGAGGTTGGCCAAAGAATCACCCTGGAGGACTTAGCAATGCCTAGAGAAGTGTTCTCTCAAGGAATCTCTAGGTCCTCCAGTCCGACACTGTGGTTCACTTCCAGCAGAAGTAGACCATAGAATCATCCTGGAGGACCTAGAGATTCCTAGAGAGAACATTTTTTTCATGGCGGGGGCAAATAGAGTAAGATTTTTTAAAAATAGATAAATAAAATAAAGTAATCCTCAAATAATCACATCCACGAGTGCTGAACCCACAAAAATGGAGGGCCTATTCTATATCTGAATGTGGGAAGCAGGACTATACTTATATGTTTTCAGTCAACATTATTAAAACCTCTTGTAATGCAGAGCAACCAATTAGGCTCAGAATTGCATGTAGGCCCTGACTGTTCCACCCCTGTCACAACCTGGAAACATGCTCTTCCATCTCTCCACAAGGCCTGCTAGAGCTGAGGATTTCTGGGCTTGTCTCTAAAAGAGGTGCTACACAACAAAACCCTATTTTTTTTTAAAAAAAAAATACCTTGCTGTCTGAAAACAGTGCTATGCAAAAGCCTACAATATTCCAAGTTGTCACCAACCTATTATAGGCTATGAGAAAGGACTTCTGAGAATGGAACAGAACAGAAACAATCCAGCCAAAATTGAGCACTTTGAAGCCCATTCATTTTAATGGAGCATGAACGCATGAGCTTTTGTTGAATCATGTTGAAAATTTGCATAAGGTACAATGAATCTGCAAGCAATTTTAGTTCAGAAAGACAAAAAGAAAAGAACTCTGACATGGTGCAAGTAGAAACAGGAAAGTATTGTTTGCCTCTGTGTTCTTTCCTTGCTTTCCTCAGTGTTCCAAAAACCAAAACAAAAATGAAAAAGCATTTTGTTTTCTATTCTCCCCCCTTTCTGAAGACAAGTATTTTGTCTTTTTAATATTTCCTGTTCTGGATTTCACAGTACCTTCTGTCTCCTTTTCATTCCTGCTGTTTCTGTAATATGTTCACCTTCTGCTGTTGGTTTTTTAACAATTTATGTATTATTTCTATGTTTTTTTTCCCATTATTTCATTACAACCTTCTCTTGTTTCCTGCTCAATCTATAATCAATTTACCGTCTGTCATTTCCTTTCATTCCAACCCATATATATATATATATATATATATATGAAACTGACATGCAATCAGTGTTCTCAGCGTTGCTTGTGTCCAAGTCCCATCAAGCCAGTTGGCTTTCTTTTACAGCAACCTTTTCTTACCAGTCCTGAAGGTTTCAGGAATAGCTTTTCACACTGGGGGTGTTTGCAAATGATCTAGGGCAACACTCTGTGGAAGGATGAAAATAGTTCTGGAGAAATGTATTCCTTAGGTATGATTCTTATAGGGCAGCTTCCCTGCTGCTTATAATTTTACACTGAATCCATGATTTAAAAGGTAGGTGAACCATAGCAAAAGTATCATTTCCATCCTTGGGAAGGACTTTTTTTACGGAGACAAAAAAGTTCTAGTTAGAAGTTTTAAGCAAAATGAGCAGTTCTCATAATGGAATGAGGCCAGAATCCTGTATGGGAGATATGTATGTGTAGGGACCACAGTTATGGTACTACACAGTGAATCCTGATCAGATCCCTTAGTTTCCACTTACCAGGAAGCATGTTATCCTAAAAGGTGAGGGAGACCCGCGATGCTAGTGTCTCTTTAGAATTTGAGGAAATTATGGCTCAAAAGAGGGCTGAGAGAGGAGGATAACAGCAGGATCTTTTCACCTATGTATACCAGTACTAACTGCAGAGAGGCTCCAGTTTAAAAATAAATATGTTTAGTGGAAATGAAGCCACACACACAAGGAAACAGACATTCTCAAGAACCATACAAGACTATTAGAAAATAAGGCATGAAAGATTGGATAGAGAGAGATTAGAGAGGAAAAATGTTGGTAGTTACCAGTCTGTTCTAGTTACCAGAACAGGGTTGAAACAGACACTCAGACAGTGCCTGAGAGTAGCAGTGGACTAACAGCAATCTGGGCATCATGTATTATGTCAGAAATACTACAATTTCCTGGGATCAAAGTCAGGGTTTATATACCCTTTTCCTATCCTGAAGGGATATTCTGGGAAAGGCTAAAACTCTTACAGGACTGACCAAGGAGTTCCGGGATTGGTGATTGCTTTGACACCAGAGTGCAAGAATTTATGGGAATCTTGACAACCTCTTGAAGTTTGTTCCCGTAGGGGGTATAGGAAAGGTCTTTGTAGGGTGAGATCAAAAGGGATGGTCTCTGACTGTCTTATCCAGGCTTCTTTGGAAATGCAAAAGATCTGAGATCAGGAAAGAGATTAGCTTGAACCCCTTGATGCCAGGATTCTCCGCTTAATCCTCTTTCAACTTTTGGTCATGCCTGGCAACACATTATTCCAGTCAGCATGGCTTCTATCATGTATTTCCAGCTATAAACATGTCCAAGTATGAAAATAAAAGACACATCTTGCAGGATCGGGGTGCTGGGGGTGATAACAAGCATGTTACCCTGTTTACTGGGGCTCCCAGGAGGGACACCTAAATAACCTTACAATTACAAAAGATGGGGGAAATTAGTCAAGAGCACTGGTTGGCACTACAAGAGGCAGGGCAACACAGCAGGATCTTGTAACCCAAAGTTTACGGGGTCAGGCCAAGTCAAGAAGCAAACCGTGTTGGAAATTAATGAATGATCTTTATTAAATACAGGGACACAATGTAAGCAACACACACACACAGATAACTAAGGAAAATAAAGGTTTGAGTTTGATAGTGGGATTTTCAGAGGGATAGTTGATTCGGGTGATACGGAACCTGTTCCTGGAGCCTGGAAAGAAGACAGAGAGTGAAGCTGGGGTGTGATGTATCTCAGCACGTGGAGCTGAGGGGAAGCTTGCCAAGCAAAGCGGCAGCAAGGCGGTCTGGAACTCAGGAGTGATCCGAGGAAGGTCTCAGAATCTGGGGTTTTTATAGGGAGAAATGTAACTGCAGGCTATGCCGTACTTGAGGAAAACAATGTGATTTAGGAGCGGGACAAAGCTTTGGAAAGGTCAGAATTTAACATGATTGAATTAAGTCCAAATTGACAAAGAGTTAGCCAATATGCAAATGCAGAGTGCTTGGCAGTTGAGTATTCAGCTTGCCAGGTTGCCTGCTTGGGGCAGGGAGTCCTTTGTAAACAGCGTGCATACATAATGAAGGTGTTTGCAGAGAGGTCTCCTAAAGCAAGGATCTGGCTATTTCTGGCCTGCCTGGGTGGAGAATGGAATGTTCAGCAATTAGTGGCCGAGCCTAGTCTGTGCTTTGTCTGGGGGCCTCACAAACACGTGGAGAGGGGTGGCAGAAGAGAGCCAAATTATTGATATCAAACTGATATCTAGGGGTATCTCCAAATAGGCCTAAACTGCAGTAACAAGCAGCTACTGTAATCAATGGGAAACCTGTTCCCTTGTCATTCAGGAATCAACTGACTGTCATTTCCATCCCCTACCTTGAGATATCTCCGGGGCAACAGGCAGAAGCAGGACCCCTGATGCAATTCCTATTAATGTTGGAGATTGCTCATGCAAGGATTGATAGGAATATCAGTCAGCTGCTTCCCAATCAACAGGGGAACAGATGTCTATTGACTGCAGTGGCTGCATCCTGGTAGGTGGGTACTGAAGGATTTTCATGGTCCCCACATAAGCCCCTAAATTAGGGGATACCTAGGAATTGTGAATGCATAACATAATGGCCATAGAAGATTCTGGCCAATGTGGTTGTGGGGTGCATAAGGAACTTTGTTGAAAGTCAGAACCAATACATATTCGTACATCTTTTTGGAGCTGAAGGTAAACAGTCTTGGTTTCTAATTGTTTTGGATGACAGTTGTTAAATCTAAAGCAGATTGTAGAGATCCACAATGGGCTTTCTTGAGACTGGGTGACAGTATGACAGGCAAAGTACAATGAATATATAAAGTTGTGCACACCTGGGAGGGGGAATAAATATATGTTTGCATATAACATATTAATAAAGTCTCACTACCTTATAATAATACTGAATGGCCAAGCTGGTGCAAAAAACAAACAAACAAAAAACAAAAAATCAACCACAACTTAAAATGTGGCTATGGGGTGCAAAAACCTGCAGTGTTTAGAATGTTTAGGTAAAAAAATTGAAATGGAAACAAAAGAAAATGCCAATATAGACTTCTATGATATAGTACGTGTGTGTGTGTGTTTCTAGTTAAATCTTTTCTCCAAAACTTATCACAGCTTAGCAAAGACTTGCCTGAAGTCAGCCCTGCTTTTTCTAGGATTTTTTTTCATGTCCTAAAAAGTTTGTTCCAAGTCCTTCTTGACAAGTGTGCTGTTAAATATATGTATATATATTTAGTACACATCACAGCTACCCCCAAACCTTTTCCTTTTAATTTGAAAACTTGATAGTTCAAACCAGATTTTATAGAAAGTGACTTTCAGCCTGGAGCAAATCCATCACCATTTTAAGTTCAAACATGTGCTCTCCCCATGTATCATCTTTTAAGCCAGTCCCTTTAAAATATGCATTTTATGATTGGTACTAATCAAAATGCTGTGAGATATTAGAAAGTGCAAATGTACAGAATAGCTTAAATGTCAAACGTTCAGCAAAAGGTCCCTGTAATTTTTCTGGGAGCTTTGAATTCTTTGAAATTTTTAAACACACCCTTTAGTTGAGTTCTTTAGTCATAATGGCATACATTGGTCATGGTCATGTGAGAAGTAAAGAAAGTTTGTTTCTATGGCAATGATACTGGTCATAAAGGCCATAAGTAAGCATACAGAAGTGTAAAGAGCCAGACATATTATGTTATCTCTAGGGAAAGTGATCACAACTAAACCATGAGGAATATTTATTGGATGAGTATATGAGCATACATAATCAGCACTGAACTTACTAAATGCCTTCATCAAGCTTTAGTTTGTTAACTCAAGGATGCAAAGAAACAATTACCAGCAGCCGCTAATGAAGTGATTCCTGAGAATGAACTGCTTGGTGCCACCGTGCGGAATCCAAAGGAGAAAGGAGCAAAAGTATCTTACTAGCACATAGAAGAAGGAGGTGTTTCGATTCGCACTGGACAAACACATGGTTGTTGGCTGGCTGGCCCGCTGCCCTTGTTAATACTGGTGGCAGACACCAATGGCTGAAAAAACTATTAATGTATGATGTGTTGCTCTGTTTCCAGCTGATTCAAGTGTGTATTTAAAATAGATTCATTTCTGGCCCTGAGGAGGTTGGAAGGGACTCTCTGAAGTAAAGTTTTTCATGAGGCAATTCAAAGTGAGACTGGAAGAGACAGGTTTATTCTTTAACAGATGCTATCTTGTGACCTGGAATGATAAAAAATGTACTTGCTTACTGTACACCCCTGTGTACCCTCACTTTGCCTGAATTTTTCAGGCCTCATTTTTCTACTGCTCCTATATTGGCTCATGGAGCACTTGGGGCTATTGCTGACTCCTGCTAGAATTTGATCTGTATCTCTTTGCTGCTCACACCGGTAATTGACAGGACACAACTATGGGCCTTTCTGCACAACACTGTTATAGTGCTATTATTCCACTTTCAGCATCCTGTGGAATTCTGGGGTTTGTGGTTTACTGAGACCCAAGAGGTCACTGCCTGAGAATTCTAAATGCCCCTCCCCTAAACTGTAAACCCCAGGATTCCACAGGATGTTGAAAATGAAATAACAGTGTAGGGTGGAAAGGCCCTTTGGCAGATATAGTTTGTGTGTGTGAGTAAGTGAGTATGGCAGAGAATGAGAGAGAGAATGGGACTGGAAAAGAGGATGAGTGGGAGGTGAGTGAGCAAAGTTTTGGTTTCTTTGACAAGCCTCAGTTGGGAGGGGAGATGTCATTTGGCAATGGATTTTATTCTATGTAGAACAAAACGTTTAAAAGTTTCTCAGTTATTTTGCCAGTTGAAAGGAAATCAATTTGAAATCGCCACTGCTTCTCTTTCTTCCCTGATCACTGGAGGTGGATTGACTTTTCCCCACCCATAGCACACCCAATGAATACTTTCCCTGACCACCCAAAATTGGCATAAAAGTATAATTGAACTTTTGCACAGGAGATTGTAGCACAACAGAAGCAGGAATGGAAGACATTAATGGAATTTTAGTGTTAGTTAAAAGAAACACTTTCTAAACAACAGAACACTTTCCACTTTCCAAACAAGAGAATGATGTGACATGTGATAAGCCCCAGCCAAAGGTGCTATTACCTGATGTAATTGTGATTTATCTGCCTTGTGTGATAAAGCCCTAAGTGTCTCATCAAACTGCAAATCCCAGTGTTCTGAGGATAGAGTCATGGCAGTTAATGTGATACTAAAGATCTCTAATTGTGCATATTCCTGCTTTAAGAAAATCATGTTGTGGAAAAATGACCATGGAGAAACAAATGACTAGTGGTGCTGAAATGCCATTGCAGTAAATATTTACTAAAATAATCTATATTCTTCCAGTTTATCCAGTCTTTATAGATATTCCCATCTAGCAGCAACTAAATTAAAACAGATAAAACGGAAGGAAAAAGACAGGCTGACTTCTGAATGTCAAAACCTTTTCATCATTTCTTATTTTTCGTATCATCGCAATCATTTTTGGGATTTATTATTCTTGTTATTATTATTGTTATTGATGTAGCTGAGGTCCTTAAAAGCCACTGTCAAGATCAATGGCCTTTTGTTCCAAGCTCAGTACAAACACATCTGTCAATGACATTCCCAAGAAATGAACGACCTGAATATAAAAATGAAGCAAAAGACAAAAGGAACAGCACACTTCTTTAAAGATATATGGATAATGCTTTGCTGAGGAACTGTGAGCTGTGATCTGGAGATGGGATGGGATGAATTTTTGCAAGCATTGTTGCTCCTTGCAAAACAAGCTGACATTTTGACATTCCCCCCCCCATCTCTTTATGAAAAGGTAAAGAAAGCACTGTTTGCAAAGGAGAAAGTGTGGAAGAAGAAAGAAAGTACCTGTGTTGCTGAGGCAACTGGGTAAACAAATGGGTAAAGGACAGATGTGAGCAGGCAGCCCTTCCCAAGATAAAAATGTGGAAACTGGTGTTCTGTATACACCTACTGAACTACTAATATTAATCAGCTAAGGAAAATATGGCTCCCCATTTTTAAAACAGTTTCTCTGGTTACCTTTATGGGATGGGGATCAAGAATCATAAAGACAATCTTTTCCCACATGAACTTGTGTATCCTAAGAACATGCTTCAGGTGGCTCATTTTTAGAACCCAGGGATGGCTAATGAAGACAGGACCTTTCCTAGAGAGCTTCACCTGGCATCAACTCTCATAATCCACTGTGATTCTACAGGTGCTGTTTGAGCACACGTCCTAGTATATCTCACCTGGGTTGTGTTGGCTGAGACTCCTGGGAATTGCAGACCAATAATATCTATCAGCCCAGTTCAATTCACATCTCACCTTTCTCCCATCATAGGGCCCAAGGGGGCTTTACAAGAAGTTAAAACAGCTAAAAAACTTATTCATACAAATGTTTTTTTTAAAAAAAACCGTATTGAATGATTCTATTAAAAACACAAAGTTAAAAACAATTTAAAACATATCTCGAAGTTTGGATGCTTCTAGCCTTTGTCTTATGTCTTGATCGTTGGCAAGTGAAGACATTTTTCCCCAGTAGTTTATACATTTTTGATTGGTTATTATTCCTTCAGTTCCTCCAGGCTGTTGATGTGATCTCATGGGTTTGCCACTCAGCTGTTTTATTTGTTGTTGATATATGATTGTATGTTAATTACATCAGTTTTGATGAACCACAAAATGAGATTCTGATAGAAAAGTGTGATACATGAATGCCATAAATAAATGAATAAACGTGTTTCCTTTTTTAAAAAAAATGTATTTGCGTCATTATTATGACTGCCACCTCTAGCGAAAACAGTCAATTTGCCATCTTTTGCTATTTCTTCAAAGTAAAATGAAAGCAAGTTACAAGAAGTGTGAAGCAGAATCAAGTGTGTGTGTTTTTAGTGAGTAATGGCATCATTTGCTTTTTGAACTTAGTCTTCAGTCACACTGGTGACTCTCGCCTAATTAAAAGTGTGAAAGCCATCGTCTTCAGTTATTTTAGCATCTTTTTACCAAATAAAAGCATATAGTAAGGGTGAGCAAATTTCACAATCCATATGAAATTTTATTGGAGCCTACGATAGCACTTTTCAGTCACACAAGACTGTTTTAAACTAAACTCAGTAAAGTATGTTCCCTGAATGCATTCTCTGGTACTTTATAAGTAATGATTAATTATGCACATCCCAGTCTAAAAACTACTTGTACCACCTTTGGCATATCAACAACTGTACCACTGTAATGTCAGAAAATGTTAAGTACACTGGGTGTTGTTGTGTTAGAAGTTGTTAACACTGGTTACAATTTGCTTTTTCCTGCTGCAGGTGGGTGAGAAGCTTGATTGTTTTGGTCTTTCCACCACTTTTTGACTTTCTCTTACTTGTACATGATTAAGGGATTTATGAAACATAACAAGGGTAATTATTATTCTTGAAAGTTGTTGGTACCTTAAAATGGTGGATTATCACATGTGTATCTGAGAAAATCATACATTCATCAGATGATACATGTCTCATGAAACTATCTTGGAATAACTTCTCTTTCATCCTAGAGCATACTGGTCAAATAATTCAACCCAATAAGTGGCAAGGAAGTTTTACAGATGTTGAAGAATGCATAGTTTTAAAAAGTTGAGTGTAACCACCCATTGTGTTTCCTTGATGGGGAAACTTAATTTATAGCATCCTAAAAGGCACTATAGCTCAATTCACAAAACAAACTTTCCACAGGCAACAGAGAATAGATATCCTGAGTGTTAAATTAAAATGATTACAAGGGCAGGCGTAAAATACACCTTTTGCTAAAGATTTCCAGGAGGTGTGATATGCCTGCCAGTGTGCTTATATGTGTCTGCATTTACATATATTCTTACATCTCAGTGTGGTCTCTGATCAAACAGGTTTGGTAGGGTTTTGAAACCTCATGAAAAGCTGCCAAGCCTGTTTGACTAAAGAGTAAACTGAGGGGGGAAAATGAACTTATGTGCCAAAGCAATGCTAGTTCTGTCATACTACTATTTAAACTTTTATGGGGAGGGGATGCATCATCTATTGAACACCTCAGGGTTAGCAGCACCCCAGAAATGTCATTGTAAGTGAGATATTCATGTTTCTAACAGTGTCTGCTTATCCATAATATCTTGTGCCAGCTTCTGACAAAATTCTTACACTCACACTTTCTGTGTGAGTGTCTCACAAACTCAGCCTTACTCCTTTCCCCCCTTTGCTTCTCAAACCTGGACAGAACAAAATCTCAAGAGATGACTGGGTTTTCAGGCTATGCCCTTTGTACTATTGCAGGAATAGAAGGAAGATGCTGTTGGGTTTCTGTTAAGTATTTCACATTTGGCATCAAAGCGTATGACTTGTTACGTGGATTTTTTGTTTATAGTTTGCCCCTCATACAATAACTGGGATCTATCACGTTTTTTCTCTGTCACATTTTCTATAAAACCTCTTTCCCAGCTCTAAATGCAGTCGTTGTCACCCTGGATTGTACTAGTTACAGAAATAACTTCTTTGGCAATCTGAAAAGACATGTTTTTTCCCAGTCGGGCCACTGAGGAATGAAATTGTTCTTCAGAGATGCAATGGACATTTTGATTTTGCTTCCCATTAGCAATTTTTGCTGGGATATATTCAGTAGGTTTTGGTGGTTCACTGGTAGCTTAGAAGAACAACAGGTGAGTCATTCTATTTCAAGATTTTCTTTGGAGAGTCCATTGCTCTTTCTACATGTCTGTTGCTTAAAGATGGTGAGATCTAGTGGAAATACAGAAAAATATGGAATGACTGGCCTTTTTTTTTCATTGGGCTACATCAGAGTTGCTCTTCTGGACCAAAACAAACTAAAGTAATCTTCAATTATGCACAACACAAAAGCAGAACATGTAATATATATATTGACATGTGAAAATCTGGTCTATTCCCTCCCTGAATAGCTCTGTGGGCTGGTGGAGGGAGTGGGACCAGCTTTACATCCCCTGGAAGAGGAGGTGGGCACAGAGGGCCACGATGTCAAGTGTCATGATACATCCAGTGTTGGAGCAGAGCACAGATGGGGCGTAAGACCCCAGCTTATCCTTGTATTGGCAGTTCTGGTCCTTGGTTGGTGGTGGAGAAAGGTGTTCACGTTGACCCAAGTGAGCAAGCCCACATTTTGAAAGCAATTTGCCAACATGCTCAGTGAACCATTCAAGGACACTTTGCCTTGAAAGGGAAAGGGTGATTTTTGGCCATGGCTAGTGCTGCTTTCATCAGTGTGGAGTGGGGATTGGTGATTTGGGAAAGTGTACTGTAGTGTGACTATCCAGTGGCAGCGGTTTGTGTGTGCACATCTGCAGAACATATTTCATCCTCTGATTGGGAGCAGTGGATAGGTTTGTCCCTAGCAATTTGACTGCTCACTCACAAGGAATAAGTATACTAGGAAATGGCCCATTCTCTGGAGGACTGAATTTGGCATTCATAGGTCTCCTTGTGCAGAGGCTTCTTCAGGCCTTTTAATCTTTGTTCCAGGGGGACTAACCATGACTCTTCAGGCATTTCCTGGGCTTTATAGCCAACTTCCTGCAGCCTCGTCAAGGTGAGGTAGCATGGTGAGATACTAAGCCTTCATTGTGTCATTTGCTGGGCTTTTTCCATATGAGCCCAGCCTAGAATCCCTGTTTTACTAGAGAGATCATGGCCTTTGGGGCCATCTTCCAGGGAGGCCTAGCCCAGTACCTGAGAACTAGCCCACTACTTGTGGCTAGTCCAATACTGGAGGCCTAATTGGGCTGATTGACATCCTGCCTTTTTGAGGCAAACTCCAATTTGTACAATTCCATTTGGTAGTATTTTCATAGTTTTTAGTTGTAAGGAGATCCACTCTTACATCTAGCCCCTTTCTAGCTCTTTAGGAAAGAACTGGGATCAGGTATGTTGCCCAAGAAAAGAAAAGTAAATAATAAAAGCAAGCAGTCTGCATGGTTAAAAGTCCCTCTTCCATCATTTTTTCTGATTCCTTGGATACAGATATAGCAACAAGTTTTGAGGCTATCTTTTTCTGCCTTGGCAACCTTGAATAAGCTAAGGTTAAGTTAAGGTATTAGCCAAGCCTGTCCCAGTTCCCATGCCAACACTCATGGGGTATCAGAAGGAAACTGGGGGAGTAAATAATCTAGGTTTGTGGCAGAGATTCTAAACTATTTGTCTCCTCTTGAGCAAGCAGGGACCAGCTCCAGGCAAAATCATGCCATGAAAGTGACATCTCCAGCTGAAACTAATACAGCCATTGGGGGAGTGCTCAGAGGTATAGAGGCTTCACACGATGGAACTGAGCAGACCGAAGTGGCAGGGCACAGAGGTGAATCTGGTGCTAGCCTAATTACTGAACATTTGGGGTGACCATGAGAATGCTACAGCCAGCCAGCAACTACCAACTAGTTGGGTTTATCCCTCCGCTCTTCGCAAAGGTAGATATAGGACCAGGGAGGCTGATCAGCCCCTACTGTAAGTATACAGGTGGGGTTCTAAACCAGGCATGAGGTGGTGGAAGTCTCTAGCTGCAGCCTCAGGCGGAATGTGGCCACACTCATCAGTTCCTGACATGGGTTATAATTCAGTCTCATTCCATGCTCTCCCTTTTGGGCATCAATTCCTCCCCTAGATGACCACCTTCTTCTTGCCACTAAAGAACACATCTGGAAAGGGGAGGATGTTGATGTGGTTAAGATGATGTACAGGGAAGGGAAGGAGAAAAAGAAGGAATAAGACACGGCAAAGAAAAGGAAGTTGATCAGACCTGAGGCAACTGGTTCCCAATGTTTCTCATCTATACTGGACTCCTGGCCAAAGCTCAACCATCGTGCACCCTGTCTATGTTACAACACATAATTTATAGCAGCTTTGTTGACTTTTTAGGCCCTGTTCGGGCTTAATATAGTGAGGCATTCAGGATGAGGGTGGTTATCAACCCTTTTCTCTATTAGGATGAACAGCAGCCACAACTTTGGTCATCAACTTTGATCTTGGAATTACCCGCACAGGACAAGTGATCTGGCAGTATACATCTTCTATACAAGTCTGTTTCTTCTATGCCAGGCTAAACACAGCTAGCTGAGATAGTCAAACACCACTTCTTTTGTTGAAAGTCTGGGATGCAAGGGCATTGAAACTGTCAGCCTTGACATTTCCAGCATGAGTATGCAGTTTGTAGAGGACTGTATCAATTGCTCCAAGATGTGTATACACATTTGAGTTGAGAGTTTCAAGGTTCATAAATAGGTAAAATTCCTAGGTACCAGGCAAAAGGAGACCAGTTCAATTAAATTGCCTGATCTTGCCAACTGGCTAAAGGAATACGCACATAGGAAGGTATCTATCTCCTGTTGAGATTTTCTTTTGGGTTTAGGATTCCTTTTCAGTGTGAGAGGAGGGACTTTATGACACCCAATTTGAAGTCAGTTAAGGGTTTGCAGAAAGTAGTTAGGACCATGATCTCCAAAGATATCAAGAAAGGTAGAATCATCTGTCCCTTTCCTTACCAACTGGTGAGTATGTTGAAGCTCCAGAGAAATTTCATCTCATTCGCCACCTCTACTATCCAAAGGGAGAATCAGTGAATGATGTCATCCCTGCTCAGTTCACTTCCTTTGATGCTGCTGTACGTATGGTGCAGGTGTGCCAGATGTGCGCATCTGAGAAATATGATATTAAATCTGCCTTTAGACTCCATCCAGTGCACATTGATGGTTTTGAGTTGCTAGGATTCACCTTTGAGGGTCAATTTTATCTGTACAGGGCTTTTTAGTCTCATATATAGTGTTTGAGAGGTTTAACATGTTTCTTGGATGAGCACTGTGCTGGGCATCTGGAGTGTCCTCCCTAGCTTATTAGTTCTATGATTATTTCCTTGGAGGCCATGTGGGATGGAACAGTGCACATATCTTATGGAAATATTTCAATTATTGGCTGAAATCTTGGATGTCTGTCTGGCTGAGGAGAAAATGGAGGGCACATCGGCTAGCTTGGCATTTGTGGGAAGTGATGTCAACTCAGTTACCCAGTCCTGTTGTTTACCAATGAAAAGATTCAGGACTTGAGGTCCAGTGTGAGGCAGTGTTGACACACGACAAGATCAGGCTGTGTGAGTTGCAGGAACTTGTGGGTTACCTCAACTTCACATGCACATAATTCATTCTCTCTCATCTAAGTTAGGTTCATAGGCTGGTTCTGTGCTTCTTGGAGTTCAGTATTCTCTTCCTGGCCTGTCATATCCCTATAGTAGAAACTGGCATTGCTGATGTCCTATCTCATAAACAGATGGAGTGTTCAGGCAGTTTGTGCTGGTGACCAAGCAAGTGACAGAGGCCATGCTGGAGCAATTATGGCAACTTTGCTAGGTGGTAGACTTGATTCTTGCCCCCAGCATTGGGAACAACTATGGCAGGGCATTTTGTGAGTTTGAAATGTACTGCCAACAGGTAAATCTTCCAGACTCCAGGACTATCCTAGTGGATGAGCTCATGTGATTTGGGGTCATTTGAGGGAGAAGAGCTGGCAGCATAGGCATTTGTGACATAGGGCCAAGGACTTATGAATTTGGGAGGGGACCTCAGGATCAGAAAAGTGCTTGAAGGATGGTCAGTGGAAGTGGGACTGCAGAGAGACTCTTTCAGTGCAAGTGTTAAAGGGCCTAAAGTGTTGCTGAGAGGATTTGTGTAGCTTAGACTTTGAATTGCACTTTGCCTTGTGGCTTCACTAGCTGCATTCTTTGGGGCCTTGTGAATTAGTGATCTAGTGGGGACATCTTGGAGTAACACATGGAGGTAGGCCCTGAAGTTGAGGAATGTCAGATTATATAATCACATGGTACCATTTTGCTGAGGGGCTCTCACATGGAGCAGCACAGGAAAGCCTATTTGATTGTCCTTAATAGGAGTTTGCATCCAGATCTCTGTCCAGTTCAGGCCATTCATAGTCTTATGGCTAGACAGGGTATGGCCATGGACTTTTCTTTCAGTACCATGATGGACCCTGCTTATCCACTATCAGTTCTAGACACTGACTGGGCAAGATCAGAAATGCCTGGGTTTCTCTGACTATAAAATTTTTACCCTCCATCAGGAGAAGGGCTGCATCAATGGTGATGGCAATGTGACTACTGGCTGTAGACAAAGAAATAATCAGTTGATGGCTTTCAGACTGCTTCAAAACCTGTTTGTCCTCTCACAGTTTCTGCTCAGTAGGAACTGCAGTACTTCTCCTCTAATTCTTGATTTTTTTTTCAGGGGTCAACAGTAGAGATGAACGCACATGTTGTGTGTGAGAACTAGCATTGAATGACTGAAGAGGAAGGAAATGTGATGGAGCAGCCTCTTCCCAACTATGTTCTCCTCACAATGTTCTTGTGGTTCCCTTGGGAGTGTGATTATCTCTGCTCATTAAAGGAAGGGCTGTAATTTTGCATGTTATTGCAGATCTCCTGAGGTGACATGGCAATGGCTTGGTACAGAGTAATCATGTAGTTGACCCTAATCCCAAGGCAGTATGGAGGGGAGGATAGAGAACACAGGTGCTTGGATTAGGTGATACACAGGGTTAACAGGGAGCTTTCCAGTGCTCTGCAAAGAGCCTGAGTAAGAGATTTGAAATGATAATCCAGGATTGTTTAGGAGTGATGGGTTAAATTTATTCAAAGTAGGGGCTCACATTTTCCTTAGGGACCTGCAGTGTGGCTTGAGGGCCATATTAGATAGTCTAGTAGAGAGACAAGGGACAAAGCTGAGCTCTTGCCCGTAACCTATGGCAAATAGTGCATAAAATAGGAGGATGGTAGGTGAGCACTGAGAATGCACTGTTTGGGTGAAAGGCTGGTTACTGGACTGCCTTCTCATGCTATATGTATAAGACGGGACTGGCCCTTGGGGCTGCCCCTGACCACATCTCCATTTAAAGCTCAGGGTTTGAGGAGAATTGGGACAGGACAGGCCTCCCAGGTTGCAAGGCCAGCCACTGTCTAACTGTGAGATAACAGACTAGCAGCAGGTGTCCTGCTTCAGGGTAAGTGAACTGGAGAGTACACCCTTAGATCAAGAAGCAACAAAGGAGGAACCATGCCAGTCCAGGTTCATAACAGATTATCCAAAATAGCAGAGAAGTGGTCAAAACAGTCTGAAGCACAACAAGCAGTCCAAGAAGGATCAAAATCCAGTGAGGGAGTAACCCAAAAGGAAAGTCCAAAAGTGATTCAAGGTTCAGGAAACTAGAGAGCAGAAACCAAAATAATGCCAAAGACAGAGGAGCTGTTGTTCTGCAGCACAACACAACCTTGGCTGTACTAACATATAGCCAGCTGTAGTTCAACACAACTGGACTCCTTATTCCAGCACTTTTTCCTTTTAAGGCATACCATGTCCTTTATTATACTTTTATTGCTGTCTTTTTAGTCTGTGACAGTCCAAAAGATGAAGTAGCTTAGTCTCCAACCCCCTTTCTTCAAGGTGAGAATGGCCAGGGTCCAGTCTCTGCTTCCAGGGCACAAAAGCCAGCCTCCTCTAGCTTCAAGGCAGGGCTGTCAGTCTTCTCTGGTTCTGACTCAACTTTGTTATTTGGGCTACCTAATTTGAGAAGACCTCCTCTATGTAGGGCATAGGTGAGGCCCAGATGCTTTGTCTATACTGGAGAGGGGTTGGTTATAGTGGACCCCCAGCCTCAACCATAGTTTTCACACCAGCTTAGCAGGGGTTTTTTTTTGGTAAATATTTAATTAAGGGTGGTCAATTTTCATATCCTATCACATGTGCCTAACCTCTTTATTTTGAGGTGTGCAAAACAGTAGTCTAAAGCAACCTGTCAGGACCCTGGCACTCCAGGATTCAAGCTCTGAGTCTGAAGCAGAGGACTTCAAAGCCATAGAGCCCAGCCCAGAGGCTGCCCTGGACATAGCCCCAGCCCCAGCCCCAACCCAAGACCCAGCCCAAAGTCCAGCCCAGCCAGAAGAAGGAGAGTCAGACGGTGAGGCTCAAGAGCAGGTGCCTACTTACCAGCAGCTTTGGGAGCAAAAGAGTGCTCTCAGAAGGTTGGAGCGTTTAAGTAGGAAACGCCAGGCAATCAGACTCCAGCTGAGATAGCACCTGGGGGAAGGGCCTGCCTATAAAGACACTCACTCAGCCTTGGGTCGTTGTCAGCTCACAACTGTCCATCTTGGCTGTGCCTGCTGGCCATTTGTGGATCCTTGGCTTACTTCTTGGAATGCTGCCCGACTCTGTGGTATGTGTACTCTGTTTGTTGTTTTGCTGTTCGGCCTGGCTGTGAAGTAACAGCCAGGAAAGCTGCTAGCTGCAAGAAGCTCGTTATTTTGTTGGTGCCTCAAAATCCGTGGATTTACTGCCTGTCTGCCTTATCTGTGATAAGAACTGTTAGCCGGCTCTTTGGCTGCCTGCCAGGCCTCGGCGTTGACACAACCAAATGTTGCCTACATTTCAATTCATAAAAGCCAGTTGCTAGTCTTTTCTGACATCTATCACAAAGGTTGGCAAGATGTAGAGCATGGGTTCCATATGCCCTTCAGCCATTTTTGTGGTCCTGTAGCATCACTCACTGCCAATGAAATTGATGTTGCTGCCATTGAAATTCAGATCCACCATGAGAGCCCATTTCCACCTTTCCTCCCAGAAGGAGGAACAGCTTCCTCAACAGCTGCCTGATATTGCCAGAAAATGTGACATGAAGTTGTAGAAATAGAGCAGCACTCAGTTGGTTAAGGATGGTCCAGTGAGTCCCATTCAGTAGTATTCTACCCACTTCTGATCCATCAAGTAAATGTATAGTGATTAAAGGTCCCTTTACTTGTGCTGATTTTTTTCTGGGGTATGAATTGCAAGTTTGATTTTCTTGCATTCAGTGCTAGGCAGCCTTACAGTCTGCAAAGCTATAATTCTAGCCCTCTTCAGCCAAGATTATAAACATTTATTAATATTTCTGTATTGCTGCTGTCTTACATAAGAAAATTATTATGTACATAAAATTTTGTTTGGTTCATTCTTCACCATTTATGCAATATCACGAAAAGAACTATCGGCTGATTATTTTTAATAAAGACATTGACCCTTCCATATAAACTTACATAAAACTCTTGAAAGGCTTTTGGAAATTACTTCTGTGTGGGAGGCAGCTCGCTGCAAAGCTGTCACTTGAAACTTTTATCAATCAGAAGGCCCTGTAAAACTTTTAATTATGTAGGGCTTTTTTTCTTTCTCAAAGTGAAGAGGGGGAGGGAAGAAGCTTTTCTTACATGTAAATGTATAACTTGAATATTGAGAGACATTTAACCTGAAACAAGTGCCTTGATGGCTTTTGAAGAGTTTGCCAGATGTAATGAAAATCATTTCAAAGAGCAGCACACTTTGATCAGAAATTATAACAAGGTTCGGAACTTTTGATGGAAACATTTGCCTGCTTTGTCTCTCTCAAAGTGGTTTCTCATTTTTGCTTAGATCTGCATGTGATGCAACACTAAAACAGATAAGAAAGGCCTTTGTCCTGGCAAGTGGACTCTCTAGGTAACAAAATGTCTACAAAAGTCAGCTGGGAACAACGCAGGAATGCAATTAATTTTGTTCTGATTCTGAAGTTGCACTTGGAGTCTTCAGCATAGAATCATAATCATAGAGCTGAAAGAGACCGTGAGGGCCATTGAGTCCAACCCTTTGCCATGCAGCAATACACCATCAAAGTATTCCCAACAGATGGCCACCCAGTCTCTGTATAAACACCTTCAAAGAAGATAACTCCACCACACTGTAAGGCAGCATATTCTACTGTTGTACTGCTCTTATCTTCAGGAAGTTCTTCCTAATGTTTAGGTGGAATTTCTTTTCCTATAGCTTGAAGCTCTGTGTCGTTGTCTCTGGAACAGCAGAAAATGATCTAGCTCCATCTTCAATATGGCATCCTTTCAAATATTTAAACATGGCTATATGTCATCTCTCAACTTTCTCTTCTCCAGGCTAAACATTTCCAGGGTGTAGGGCATGCTTTCCAGGCCTTTTGCCATTTTGGTCACCTTCCTTTGGACCTGTTTCAGCTAGTCAATATCTTTCTTGAATTTTGGTGCCCAGAACTGGACACAGTATTCCAGGTGCAGTTTGACCAAAGCAGAATAGAGCGGTTCTGTTACTTCCCTTGACCTAGACACTGTAGTCTATTGTAGCAGTGGCTATGGTGTGGTTGCAGTCCTCTCAGTTTGTACCATAGGACAACAGTTTTGCAATCCATGCTTTCCAGGTTGCTTTTGGTTCCCAGGACCTACCTGGAAAGCTAGCATTAGTGAATGTGTCTATCTGGAGTCAGCAGCCTTCTTTTCCAAGCAATGCTCATAAAAAATCTCCCTTCTTTTCTTCAAGGCTTTGCATCTGTGGCTTTTTTCATCACCGTTGCCACCACACTGCTAATGTAACATATGCTAGTATAGGTACAAAACAGGATCTCAGCCTCTATATATATGTCTGTGTAGCCATACTAGGGGTGAGCAAGTTCCTAAAGTTTAGGAGCTGTACTCATCCTATTGAACCTAAGAGATCCACTTATTCCTTGCCCATGTCATTCCATTAAAAAAATACTGAAAATACACATTCCACATTCTGCATTCACTGGGGTTAGGGTTGCAGGACTCCAACAAAATTGAAAAAAAAAAAGCAGATATCAAAGTGTATGTGTGTGGGGGGAAGGGGGCTGAGGCATAGTGGGCAGAGCAGATACCCAGAGTCCAAACCAAGTCAGGGAAAAGAGAGGGAAAAGGGATCAGTTGGCATGGTGGCCCAATACTGTTGCTCATCTCCTCCCTTGGGTGTTTTGGGGGGCATTGGGAGAAGATTTGTGGTTTGAGAATTTGGGCTGCAAGCCATCCTTAGCTGGTCAAGCAGCGGCTGGTAGAGAAGGAGGAGGACCAGAGGTGAGTTTTTAAAGCCCCGTGTGGTCTGATTGGAGTCCAAGAAGGAAGGTTCCCCCCTTAAAAAAGCATTTGAGTGGGGGGCAGAGTTTGAAGAAACTTGCAAATAATCAAATCCATGAATGTTAAACCCATGAATGTGGAGGACCAACTGTACTTCTTGTGTCTTCTAGTAGGCTTGGAGAACAATTTTGCTATGTCTTCCCCTGGCAAGATTTAGGTCAGAAGCTCCATCCCTTCAGCACTCCTGAACACCACTCCTGAACGTAAAGCAGGTTAGGTAGGGATACAGCAAGATTGTTCCTCTCACACCTGGTAGGTAGGGTCTTTTCCTGTCTTGCTTTCTTTTTCTTTTTCTCTTTCTCCCCCCCCCTTTTTTTTTTTGCTAAAAATTAAGGTAGCAGTTCAGAGTAGTCTACATAGTCTATTAGCAATCAATGGCTAGATGTTTCCACCTGTCTCTCCCTCCCCTGTCTTATCTCTATCAATTTCATAAGAGAATGGGTGCCATTCTATTATTGTGGGTTTCAATACAAATTTTAAAGGAGCTATCCAAGGTGCAGAACCTACTTTGGAGATAGGATTTGGCATCTTGGGGAGTTCTTTTAGAGTTTGGACTAAATCTAGAGCAAATTCACCACCACACTGACATAGAAGCCATCAGCTGCTGCTCTTGCCACCTGAAGGTACTCTGAGAGGGACAGCGGTCTTTGAGATCTAGTTATATTTGTTTGTGAAGGGGACACATCAGCCTTCGTGCTACTGTGAGATTATAAAAGCTATTTTTCTGCCTTTACTATTATTATAACCTTTAGGAAGGAAACACTGGCAACAAGCACGTCAGTGAGTGGAGAAGCTTGTCCCCATACCTCAGGTGTTCTATTACCCAGAGACAGGTAGGAGATGAGCTACTGAAGGGATGAGGGTGCTTTTTCTTGGTACAAGATGTGTCATCCTTGTGAAAACAGGCTTTTTTCTGTTGGCAAGGAAAATAGCTGAAGCACCTGACATCGCTATGCTTCTCTTTTGGGCCCAGGTCATTGGGATCCCAGAGTAGGCCATGAGAGGGAGATGGGGAAGAATAATCTTAGATAAAACTGGATTCCTAATTGGGTATTTTGATTATGTTTGCATATTATGTAAGAGAATTTAGGAGAACATTTTAAGCCCAGCTTTCAATCACAGTGGAGTTGCTGGCTCAGTAAAAGAAAACCCTATAGGCTCATTCTACCTAGATACAAGATGATACAAGGTGCATTCACTTGCACTCACAAGGCTGCAAAATTTGTATGAGTTCCAGTAATGTGATTTCAAGGTTAAGTTCTACCAAAAATAGAAAAAAGGTCACAGATTCAATATGCACAGCAATAAGGGAACAAAACATTTGCAAGACAAGGCAGAGAAGATACAGCTAGCCACTGATGATTTTCATTCCAGAATCATAAAGAGAATCTTACAGGCTAAAGATGATACTCTATGACTTCATGGTTCATCCCTTTTAATCCCTTCTAATTCCACCTTCTAAGGCCATTTCCACACTATAGTGTTAAACTGCTGCTATTCCACTTTCAATGCCCTGTGGAATTCTGGGGTTTGTAGTTTACTGAGACCAAAGAGCTCTTTGGCTGAGAATTCAAAGTACCCTTCCCTAAACTACAAGCCCCAGAATTCCATAGGAGGTTGATGGTGGAATAGCAGCACTTTAACATTGTAGTGCGGAAATGGCCTAAGACATAGGGCTTTATTACATGAAGCAGATAGATCATAATTACAGCAGGATAATAGTGTCTTTGACTGAGACTTATCACATTAGCTTGTTCTTCTTCTATTGTTCTCCCCATGGGAAACTATTTGGAAAGTTTTTCTTTTACAAAGGAAGTCATTCACAGATTTTGTGTGTGTGTGTGTGTTTGTAAAAGAAACATTTTCCCAATGGTGTCCCACCAAGAGAACAACAGAAGAGGAATGATGTTGTGTGATAAGGCCCAGCCAAAGATGCTATAATCCTGCTGAAATTGCCATTTATCAGCCTTGTGTGATAAAGCCCTTAAAAAGTCCTCAGCTTTTACTTAATTCTACTTAAGTCTAGCCAGTGATTGGCTATTGCTGCTATCTAGCCTGAACTTTTCCATTAACAGGAGACCCTCTTTCTTGCAGTTGCCTTTTCCTTTCCCCTATTTTGTACAACTCTGCCCCAACTCCATGAAATAAAATGAAAATTTCTACCCCACTAGACACATTCCATGGTTAAGCATACAACTGTACATTGTTAGTTCATCTGGTACTACCTGATTTTAGTTCTTTTTTTTTCCATTCAGAATCACTCAAGGCATAGTCCTTCCCTGCCAGATTATGTGCAAACTGAACTTTTGAGCATTTGTCTTATCCTCTGAATAAACAATTTTTGTTGGACCTTTTAACTGTATAAGCTATTGGCCTATGGGCTCTGAGTGTGCTTTATAATTTAAACTGCTTACTGTGTGCTTGTGCTTCTGGAGGTTGCTTCCAAGGATGGTTAAGTATTCTTTTAATTTGTTCCTCTTTTACTAGTAGTTGTGATCTGGACTAGGCACTTTATTGTGAGATTTTTCAAAACCACTTGCAGAATGGATTGCTCGATGTGGCTATAGGACTGATGATATTGGTATTGATCTATTGGTACCATGTTTCAAGTTATTCACACTTACAATATGCTTTAACTGAATTCTTGGTTGCTGGGGGGTCAGTGGCATATTACAGAGACCACTGGGACTACCGTATTGACACTGTCCATATTCTTAGAACCATTTTGAGTAGAAAGCATTTGATGGAAATATGATACATAAATGAACATCTATTACTTTGACTATAATGCAAGATTTTTCAGATGTATCAAGCATTGCATCCTTTGGAAATGTGCTTTAGGGTTTCTGTCTTAGATACACTTATATGGAAATAAGTTACATTGAACTCCATGGCACTTATTTCTGAGTAAATACGTTCTATATATTATTAAAATGTTTATGTCCCACATTATAGGATCTTGGCTGGCATGCAACTGCAGTCCTTTTAAGCATTTAGAAGTTTAAAACAATAAAGAATAATCTAAACCAATGAAAAGCTTATCAAACTCTTTGCTGTTTTCTTTAGTTATAATATATGCCTTACTTCATATCCCATGTAGTTTACAGCATAAAGCAAAGGTAAGAAACTGTGACTCTTCAAGTGGTTTTGGATGGCTGTGTGTGGGTTCTCTCACTACCTACCATGCTGGCTACGGTTGAAAAGAGCTATAGGCCAAATACATCTGGAGAGCCAAAGTTGTTCACCTGGAAGCTAAGGATATTATTATTTTTGTCATCTTTATTTATACCCTGCTTTTTCCCCAGTTTGAGACTCAAAGTGGCTTACCAAATTAAAAAGACCTAGTTAAAACCCATAGAATATAAAAGTTAAAATATAATTAAATGATCAAAAAGAATTAAAACAATGTTAGAATACATAATTAAAAACTCAAACACTCATCAACACAACATCCAACCAATTTCTATCAGACAAGCCATATATAATCACACACTGAATGCCTGTCTGACAAAATAAGCAAAAAACAAAACATCTTTACCTGATTGTGGAAGGATTCTAAGGAGGGTGTCAGTCTGACTTCTCTGGGAAGGGAATTCCAGGGCATGGGAGCGGCCATTGAGAAGGTCCTCTCCCATGTTCCCACCAGCTGCACCTCTGAAGATGGTGGGAGAGAGACAAGGGGCTCTCCTGCTGATTTCGAAGCCTGACAGCTTTGTAAGGGAGAATACAGTTCTTCAAATAATCTGAATCTGAGCCAGGTAGGGCTTTAAAAGTCATCACCTGTCCATTGTCAGTCCAGACAGTCAGCCAAAAAACAGCTGATAAGAACCAGTAGCAACTGTGAGCCACAGTCTCACAGTGCAATTCCTTATTTTAATGTAGTAGGGAAACAAACTTGAAACAAACACAAAGCATAACAACTGTCCCAGCAATATTCATAAGTGAAAGCATAGCCAATACAATCCTAAGGCAGAGGTCAGAGACATGGCAGGAGAAATGGTCAGTTAATCACTAACAAGTTCTGGAGGGGAATGGCTCAGTTTTTATAGGTTCATAGATCAGTGTATCTGGTGCTTAATAAACTGATGTCTGTTATAAATTCACTGAGATCTGCATTTTCCCTTTGGAAAATATGAGTATAGGTAAGTTATTTTCTGTATCAGAAGGTGCAGGGGTCTCTGCTGGGGCTGGCACTGCCCCCTGTTCTGCCTCTGGGGTGTGTGGTACTGTCTCCTCCTGTTCAGTTTCCACTGTTTCAGTCTCTGAGTCATAGTCTATATCTAGGTCCTGAAAGCAGGGCATGACATCACCAGCACTTTGAATTGTGTGTGGAAATGGACCAGCAGCCAGCAGAGCTGTTGCAACAGGGGGATTGTGTGCTCCCTGTAGCCAGTACCAGTTAACAATCTGGCTGTGGCTCTTTGGACCAGTTGAAGTTTCCAAACACTCTTCAAAGACAGCACCACATAGAGCACATTATACTAATCCAACTGGAATGTGATGAAGGTGTGTGTCACCGTGGCCATGATGTTTCAAAGAATGGATGCAGATGGTGCACTAGCTTTAAATGTGCAAATGTACTTCTGGCTACCTCTGAAACCTGGGCTTCCAGGTTCAGAGTTGAGTCCAGGAGCACCCCCAGGCTGAGAACCTGTATCTTCAAGGGGAGTGTAACTCCATCTAACACAGACTGAATTCCCATTTCCTGATCTGCCTTTTGACTGACCAGGAGTACCTCCATCTTGTCTGGATTAAATTTCAATGTGTTTGTTCTTGTCCAGTCCATTACTGGTGACAAACACTGCTTTAGGACCGAAACAGCTTCCTTGGCTTGTGGTGAGAAGGAGTATTAAAGTTGAGTGTCATTTGCATATTGATGGGACCGAATCCCAAAACTCTGGATGACCTCTTCCAGAAGTTTCATGTAGATGCTAAATAGCATGGGGGACAGAACCAAGTCCTGAGGGACCTCACAGACCAAAGGACAAGGGTGCGAACAGGACTCCCACAGTACCAATTCCTGGGCTCAGCCCTCCAGAAAGGAATGAAGCCACTATAAGACAGTTCCCCCCAGGTCCCGTCTGTGCAAAGCAACCCAGAAGGATATCATGGTCAACTGTATTGAAAGACATCAAGAGTTCCAGCAGAACCAACAAGGACATACTCCCCCATCTAGTTCCTCGTGTAGGTCATCCACCAAGGCAACTAAAACAGTTTCTGTCCCATAGCCAAGCCTAAGACCAGATTGAAATGATCTAGATAATCTATGTTATCAAGAAACTCATAGAGCTGGGAGGTTCCACACGCTCCAGAACCTTGTCCAGAAATGGAATGGCTGATAAGTATCTAAAATGGTGGGATCCAGGGATGGCTTTTTAAGTAATAGTTTTATAATAGCCTTCTTGAGGCAAGCTGGAACTCTGTCTTGTTTTAAAGAGGCATTAGCCACTGTCTCTACTCACTCAACTAGTCCCCCTATAGTTTTTTTAATAAGCCAGGAATGGCAAGGATCCAGACCACATGTGGTGGCTCTCATATCTCCAAGAATCCTGTCCACATAATCAAGTTGTACAAATTGAAAAGTATACATTATCGCTCCATAAGGAGAGGCCAGGGTTACATGCATTGGATCTGTGTCAATCATAGCAACCACATCAGAGTTGATCTGTGTGATTTTACCTGCAAAATACTGGGCAAATTATTCACAGTGGGCTGTTGAGTGATCTGGATTTTCCTCTCTTGGCCCTGTGTGTAAAGGACCCCTGACCTATAGTACTATAGTTGGCATGAAATATAAGTGTAGCAGTAAGACAATTTGCCTTTACATGTGCATGATTGTTACATGGAACTTCATTCTATAATCATAGCAAAAAGAAAACCCCCCCGAAGTCCCTTGATATAGTAAAAAGGAGAATCTTCTTCTCAGACCCTTTCCACACGAGGCGACGGAATCGCTCCGTTTCGTTACCTACCGCTTCTTCTGGGGTCGGAAGCAACGCGGACTGTGCCTGAAGCCTTTCCGCAGGGCTCCTCCTTGGTCCAGGGCGAATCAGAGCAGTACGAGGTCTGTAGATCCACACTGCTCTGGCTTCCAAAATGGCGGCTTCCAGCTTCCAAAATGGCGGCTTCCAGTTTCCAAAATGGTGGCTTCCCGCTTCCAAAATGGTGGCTTCCAGCTTCCAAAATGGTGTCTTCTGGCTTCCAAAATGGTGGCTTCCAACTTCCCAAATGGTGGCTTCCGGCTTCCAAAGTGGCGGCTTCCGGTTGGTCGTGGGTCCCGACCAAAAGCTGAAGCTCGCCATGCCTAAAGCCCGCCCTCTGCAGATTGCAGGCTCACATTGGTGCGAGCCTGCGAATCTGCACCAGGGAGCAGGAACGCAATGGTGTGTTCCAGGAAAATAAAGACCTGTTTTTTGCGGTCTTTAGAAAACACGCTGGAGAACCACTTGGGGTTGTTTTGGAGCGGACTGAGGTGTGGATCTCCAGTAAGTAGTCCGCTCCTAGTCTGCTCCAAGGTGCAGACGACCTCCGTGAGACAATGCACTGCCCCGTTCTAATTGCCTGGTGCAGAAAGGGCCTCAGTTTAGAAGGCACATTGCCCCCATTGGGGGGCTTGGTGGGTACCTCCTTGCTAAACTCCTGAATTTTTTTCTCTGCGTTGTCCTTTGTTTTTCATTATTGTCTTTATGAAAAAAAAATACTGATTTTGAATACCACATTTAGATAACTAATTGCCCTGAAAGCTTTATATACATACATTTACAGTATGCTGAGGGATACAAGTTTGCAAGCTAGTTGAAAGAGAGTTCAAGCACTCTTCAACATCTGATAACTGATTTAATGAAAGCATGAAAATAAAAACCTGGGCATGAATGTTACTGTTGAAAAGATCAGCACTAAAAGAATGACAGCCACTGGAGACTAAAATGCTCAGGGGTGGATATTTGGAATAATTTTCTTGACAAAGAATTTCAAGAAAAAAGAATACAGATGTCAAGGAATGTTCTCATTCATCTTTCCTTGTAGGAACTCTTAAGATGGATTTCTTTCTAGACTACGAATGAAAAGTGGCCACTATGGGGATTGACCTCACCTTCATTGCCCTCACAGTGAAAAATTATTTTCAATTTCAAATATTTTCACTGTGCTAACACTTCATATGGGAAGGTGGCAGGGACATTGTGGCTAATTCATTTATTTTCTTCTTCCCCTAATTTTCTACCATTCTCTTTGTTTTATGAGTACCTGTTTCCTTTCTCTTTTCTTAGTTTATTATAACATGCAAAAAAAAATGCCACCTACAAAGCTGAGCATAGCCAACCAATCCAGTTTACAGCAGCAGTGTAATCAGTCTCCTTGTTCAGCTTGTAATTCTGATTTGAATCAGGCTGTGGTAGTACTTTCATTCCTGTTTTAAAACAGAGTTGGGGGCTGTTGACTTCACACCACCCCAGGGGAGTTTTGGGTGGCTTCAGGATACCCAAATGTTTCCTAGGAGGGATAGCTGTGCCATGTTTGGGTCTCTCTGGCTGTTTTAAGATCAGCAGAGGCCGTTTCTTCAATTTTAACTGAGCAAGATCCAGTAAGAGCCACCCTTGAGTAGTGGTTTGAGTGTTGGATGACAACTCTGGAAACCAGGGTTGAAATCCCTGCTTAGGCACAGAAACCCACTGAGTGACCTTGGGCAAGTCGCACTCTCTTAGCCTCAGAGGAAAGCAAAGGCAATCTTATCTGAACAAATCTTGAAAAGAAAATCCCATGAGAGGTTTGCCTTAGGGTAACCATAAGTGGGAAGTGACTTGAAGGTTAACAACAATAAAGTGAAAAAGAAGTTAAGTTTTTGTTGACTCCCTGTTCAAAAAGAAGACAATTTTGGGCCTGAAATGGTCCAGACAGAGCCAAAAATGTGGCAAAATTGCTCCTATGTCCCCTAGCAGGTGTTGGGGGAACATTTGGGGACATTGTGTTTGGGGTACAATGGGGGGATGCATCCTTTTAGGATGCCCCAGAAAGCCAATCTGCCCCCCTAGACCTAAACAGTTGTTCACCCTATTTTAAAGTGATACTTTTGCCATTATTAAAGATTAGTGTATATACCCAGCATTGCCCAGGATTTTATTTTCTCATAAGTAATACTTGTTAGAAATACCCTAGAAATTACGTTACCTTACCTTAGGAATTAGATGCAGTTGAAATACACAGATTTGAGATCCTGTGTCTCTAATTCCCTAAACTGTCTTGTCCAGTACCTGTAACTTTTCCCCATATTCCCCAGTTCAATCTGTATTCAGAGTTATGAACATACAGAGGTTGGGTTCCTTAGGGAAATACACTGCCCTCCTCCTTGCTGCTAGGCCTTGTCTACACAGCAACCAGCGAGGCCCAAGAGCTTTCTGGCTGAGAATTTTAAAGGCCCCTTCCTAAACTGTAAACCCCACGATTCCATAGAATCTTCTCAGGCAGCCAATCGTATGAGGTCTTTTCACCTGAGACAGCCAATCATATGAGGTCTTCTCTGCCTGACACGGACAAACAGACGAACTTTGACTTTTATATATTAGATTAAAATGATGAAAATGGCTTCTGGTCTGGTAATATTTCCAGTAATATTCATATATCTCTGAAATGTGGCCAATTTCATGATAATTTGTGACAGAGGCTTCAAGCTGATGCAAAAACATCTTAATCTGAGTCCCTATGTGTCCTGCTCCAGAAATAAAGAGACCAGACACAAGACTGAGGAATGAATAGAGTCACTTTATTTAACCTATTTAAAACTGACACTTTCAACATGAACAGCAAAATACTTGCTATGGGATTTGCTGAGGTGGGGTATCAGCTCCAGACCAGTTCCTTAGCCATCCCCATGAAGCACGTGAACCCAAGGAGTACTCTATGATACTGGATTGTTGCCTAGCTTTCCCTAGTTGAAGGATGCACACATAAGAAACCCTCCCCTTGTCCAGTTGTGTCACTTAAAGTAAGGATGAACTTTAGGCTTTTGGGGACTCCTTCTATGTCCTGGGTCCTTAGACCAAAAGGGGAAATTTACCTTCACCAATTGGTGCCTATCAGTGCTTACTAGTATCCTTCTCCATCTCTCCCCATTACCTGCTACACCTGAGGGACAAACCTCTGTTTATTTCCTTTCCCCCATCAGTTTGGCATATCTGGGCTACACTCCCTCTAAGTTTCCCCAGGAACAACCAATTGCCCTCATCAGAAAGAGGGACACCATCTGTAGAGCTTAGGCTTTCTGAATATGATATCTGGATGGGGAATAAAATGACCTAGCCCATTCCTGCATGCATTCTGTGCTTCCCAATTCACATGCCACAAAGGCCCTTTCCACACGCGGGCAGAGAAACGGGCTGCTCCACACGGAAACGTGGCTTACCTTATTCCGTCACCGCGTGGAGCAGCCCGTTTCGCCGCTCCACACTCGGCGGCATTCGCGGCGTCCGGCAGTGCCCAAAATGGCAGCTTTTGACTGGCGGAGGCTCTCCGCCAGTCAGAGAAGCTCGCCAGCCTGAAATCCCGCCCCCCGCGCAATCTTCAGGCACGCTCTTGTGCACGCCTGCAGATCCATACCGGTGCTGCGATGGGGCTGGATGAGGCTGCACGCCCCGTGCCTTTTAAAAACCACAAAACAAGTGGTTTTCAAAAAGCACGGGGTGGCACCACTTCCGGTTGCCCCTGCGTGGATTGGGGTGTGGAACTACACAAACGTAGTCCGCCCCAATCCACCATTTTTTAACCCCGTGTGGAAAGGGCCTAAGCTCTATCCAGACAGCAGGGGCAAGATGGTGGACCCAACTTGTGTCATCCTTGACCAATGGGCCTTAATATAATGAAAATCAGCGATAGCCTGGATAAAAAAGGCTTTACCTTTAAGCAGGTCCAAATCATTGTCATTGAATAGATAAACAATATAAGGTAAATGTGGAGTTGCGGTTCAAATAATAAAAGAACTGTCCCATGCTACTTCAACTTCCTCTTCCCCAGCCATTGAATTGCAGGCAAAGTGCTTGCCAGGCTATGGCAGCAGATCAGCACCAGGTCTGGTCTTTTCATACAATCTACAAACAACAGAGTAAAAGCTGATGAAATAACTATTTAATATTTGAAGGATGAATACGTGGTAGGACAAAGGATGCTAACAGGCCAATGCTTTAAATACCAGAGAGTCAAACCCCAATGCTGTGACTGTATAGGCAGCAGCAATGCAGAAGGAATGTGTCCCAAATTTACATCTCCCTATACCCATCTGCTCTAATGTTTCAGATGTTGTGGACCAGAATTGGTATTTGGTAGGAGGAACACCATTGGTGGGCTCAGTTAGGATCCCTTCCTTTGTCAGCTGATTTCTCAGTCTTGAGCCCCTGAGGTCTACTTCACAACCTTTGTACTACCTAGTTCTATTGCTTCAGAATTTTAAATCTGAACTGTATTGCCCCATATATGTGAAAACAGCATTCCTTCTATATGTATTTTTTCTCCCCCCTTTTTTTCTGCTATTCTTAATAGGTATCATTTATTGTTCTTTCTTATTGAGATATCTCAAGTGAGATAATAGTTTCAGGGTAATGTTTTAGGGTAACATATTTGTTGCTTCCTTTGTCCCCTGGCTGCCATATAGTGACACAGTGCTTGTACTAGATACATTCACACTGAGGACCCCTTAGATTTCTGGTCTGTTTTAGAGCACAAAATGTACAGTTGCATCTGGCTGTCTGAGAAAAAAACATCTAGAAATTGTAACATCCTTCCAGAAATGTCACTCCAGAGAAGGTAATTCATTCACAAATTAGAAATGCTCTGAAAAAAGCCATTGAAGCTACAACAGGAAACAGGAGGTCTTGAATGGTGATGATCAGATAGTACCTTATACTTCTTGCAACCCTTTCAGGTAAAAACAATTCCCACACTTCTCTGGCCCTCCCACTCTCTAGAAATCATCACTCCATCTCCTAATGGATTCTGATCAGGAAAGAGGAGGTCCTGGGAGTGCTTGAGCCTGTAAACCCTCAAGGCTCTGTCCTCAAAACCACATGTGGGATGTGTTTACTGCTGGGCAGAAAAAGGACCCTTCAAAGCTGTGTGATGATGGCACAGGCAAAGGGTTGGATATAGCCTATTTTACAAGCAACAACTAACTCTTACACTTTGACATGAAAAAGTGACCCAGAATTAATGTGAATGCAGATCTGGAAATGGCCATCAAGACAAAGGCTGATTTACACAGTGTCAATTGTGACACACACTGGGTTGTTGAGTGTCCTATGGCCAGGGCTAAGCACTTTTTGCAGAAACACTCAGGTTACTTTTCCAATTGCATCTCCTTGTGCTTTAGAGTGTCTCTCTTCTTTTACAAATGGTTTTTTGGATGACACAGAGGTCTATTAACAGGAATAGAAAATGGATTTGTGGAACCTTTGTGCGTTCACTGAAACCTTGAACCTCTAAACTTGATGATTCCATGTCTTCTCCAGATGCACAATTACTTCTAAATTTTGCATCATCTCAAGATGTCTGTCCTTCTATGTCTGTTCCAAATGCATGATTGTTTCTAAATTTTGTCTACTCATCCCAAGATGTCTGTCCTTGTAGTGAAATCTGTCTCACCACATACATAGGTTAAATCTATATAAATTGGTGTAATTCATTCTTAGTTGAATTAAAAATGTGGCTGCTGGATATTATGGATGCAGCACATTCTAGAGAAGACTATGGTTTGTGGAAACTCGGAAAACTTTGAAAAGAACACACAAAAATACCAGAGTTTTCTGGCACCTTGAAGACTAGTAAGAACTATTTGGCATAAGCTTTTGGGGGAAACAAACCATTTCCATTGATACATTTTGTGAAGCTGGCTGCTTTCCATGAAAATGTATGAAGATACTAGTCATATAAATGTCATATAACTTTGTTTTTGCCACTACAGACTAATATAGCTACTCATCATAAATTCCTGTAATAATAAAAAAAAATAATAACCACACAAAATCAGAAATGTTGAAGCTGAACAGCCCAGCTAGTGATAGTGCCACCAACAAATTCTGTGCTTCATTCTATTTTCCCTTCCCAGTGTCTGGAGTACTTCTTAAGACATTTCTGTGGAGACAAGCATAAAGGTGTTGTCAGCTCTGCCATCACTGACTAATTTTGGTTGAATGACTAGTGGTGTATACTTGACGCCCATGACTGTGAGCCTGAAGTAATATGAAAAATCATCTAAAGATGTTTGTAGCATGGGTGGCTCAATAAGTGATGGGGGTTATGCATATAATGGCAACCCCATGAGAGGATGAAGTAGAAGGAAATATTTCTACAATAGAACCAATTCATAATATTGTCTGTAAATGTTGATTGAGTCATGTGAAAGCTGAATGAATTTCATACCATAATTAATCTGAATTCTACAGTTATAACCATCCTCTTGTCATCCACAACTAATAGACATGTATTTCAGGATGTCAGTCTAAATGGAAGCATTAGCCACATATATGATTAATATCCACCTTTAATACATATCTGTTAGTTTCTTTGACCTCAGAAATATGGTATTTCATAGTCTGATCTCTTCTCAATGTGCCATGTTTTATGTAGGACTTAGAAAGTGAAACCACATAATTTCCCCTTCCAGTTTCAATGCAATGGGTGGATTGTTTGCCGGTCCTAATCACTTACAACAGCTTACCTACCAAAGACCAACTATCCACCCAAACCTGACTTTCATCATCCTATAGCAAATAGCTGGATGGCAACTTTGTAAAGGA
The DNA here is from genome assembly GCA_948474755.1 of Ctenosaura bakeri. Classification (NCBI taxonomy): domain Eukaryota; kingdom Metazoa; phylum Chordata; class Lepidosauria; order Squamata; family Iguanidae; genus Ctenosaura; species Ctenosaura bakeri. The sequence goes on along the minus strand of CAOLHI010004345.1, from coordinate 63,797 downwards.
TCTTATTAAATTCTGACATTCACCACTGTAATTTGAAATAATGGCAATGTACTGAAGCTCACAAGCAGAACACATTCTGACCCCAATAGCGTTGTGATTAATTTGCTGCTGCCTCTAACCAATAATCATTTCTGAAGGAAAAAAAAAGGGGGGGGAATATTCATAAGGTTTCTAAAAAAGAATGGCAAGACTTGAGTAATATATGGCTCCATCCTGTAGGTTTTGTTCATGGTATTTAGAAAAAGTCAATATGCTAACTGCTTTAAATGGCATAATCTTGTCAAACATGTACAGAGAAATCTACTTACATTTATTCATCTGGGACAGCTGAGCCAACTTCCAACAATATGTCTCTTTGAGATGAAAAATGACACAAAGTACTCCCCTGATGTATCCTAATACAAAGTCACTCGAATGCCCTTCAGCTTTCAGAACAATAAAAGTGTGATAAAAATAAATAAAATGCAATGTGCCCCAGTTTATCTTATAAAAGGAAAACTTTCCAATGCTCCTTAAGCATATACCACTTTTCATTCTGTGCAGATACATTCATAATGAGTCACTTCAGTACTTCATTCAAGTTCAAGGGAAGTTGATCTAAAGAGAGAGGTTTCAGACTGCTGAATCTTTATACAAGGTTGGTGCAAGCCTTCCGACCCTCAATTTGGTTCAAGTCCCGATTTAATGATTTGGATTGGGCTTTCAGTTCAGACCATTAAGTCTGCATATTACCCAATTCCTAGCTGACTCTGAATAGCATTTGAAAATAGAAATATTCACACTTTTCATTGATGTGCAAGGGGAGAACAAAATGGTGATAACTTTTTTACCACAAAAATACATGAGATTTAGGCATAGAATATCCCCTTCAAAGGAGATTAATCCCAACCAAACGTAGACAGGTAGGACAAGAGGCTTTTCTGCTAGCTGTCGTTACATTTTGTATTAGCATTTTATAATAGCATGCTAATATGTGTGCTGCTTGTGCATTATGGACTGTAGCTGGTATCCTATTAATGACATATGGAAGTATAAGTTAACTTTATGGCCTTTTCCGCACTTTGATTTAGTGACGGGGCAGAGCGTCCTCCGGCCAGGACGTTTGCACTTAGGGGCGGACTGGGTCCAGACTACTTTATGTATGTCCGGACTTCAGCCCGCTCCAGAATGACCGGAACTGGTGGTTCACCATGCTATTGAAAGACTGCTTAAAAGAGGTCTTTCAATAGCACAGCATGCCCCACTCCATCGCTGCGCTAATGTATAGATTTGCAGGCTTGCACCAGTGCGAGGCTGCAAATCTTCCGGGGGTGGACTTCCGGCTGGCGAGCTTCTCCAGTTGGTGGAGAGCCTCCACCAACTGGAAAGCACCGTTTTCATCCCTGGAGCAGTGTGTAGCGCGGCCACGCACTGCTCCGAATCAGCCTGGATCAGCGGAGGGAGCGCGCCAGCCCGGTAAGTATCAGAACGCCTCATTTTCCCTCCAAAGTGCGAAAAAGCCCTATACCTGCATTTCCCTATTTTTGGTCATCGCAGAGATTGGTATCCACCTCCTCCTTCTGCTTTGATCAAAGTCCCCCATACCTAACACAGAGCTGCTGAACTCCCCCACCCATGGCCAGTAATGTCTGCAAAAAGAGCAGGGAGGGCCAGAATAGTGTCTATGTGTCTGTCACCAAACATGAAATGATTACATCAGCCCCTAAAATTGCCGGAGTACCCAAGCAGACCTCAGTGGATGATGCAATCACTTTGTGGTGACATAGCCAGACACTTCTGTGATCCTCTTGTTTTCCTTCATGATTGAATAGCTGTGGATGAGGGCTTCAGTGTTTGAGAAAAAGTAAAGACCAAGCAAGCACACCAAACAAATAAGACATTGAAATCAAAATCAAACCTAACCTTAACAACTCAGTCAGAAAGTGTGTGTGTGTGTGTGTGTGTGTGTGTGTGTGTGTTAACGGGATAGGGGAAGTGTCACTATCAAATAAAACTTCTACTAGAAGAAGATGAAGATCAATAGACAGACTCACTCAAATAAAAAATTATCAGGGCCTAAATCCAATTGTTATAGCTCAAAGTAGTAGAATGGATAGGAATATGGAAATTCAGCTTCTGTAAGTTCCTTTGATTCAGTGGGTTACTATACTTAGGAATGACATTTCAGTCAAGGAGTAAACACTGGATTAGAAAGAATTAGGAAAAAAGAGGTCTGAAGGGTAGGAACTGGTAAAGGAATGAAGAAGAAACACAAGCTACAGAAAATACAGTCTGTGATTTCAAAAACATATGTGCTATGAATAAGGGAATGAGCAGAAGACTAAACAGAGGGAAAGATAACTGATTCACCCTCTGTCATCCCAAGCACTGTGACTAGAGGATGCTAGTGAGAATTTTATTCCATATTGGAATCTAGAGCTGTCCATGAGCTGTCTCCAGAATCTGGCATTTTTCTTCTGTGTTTGCAACATGCTGCCTGGCTTTCTTTTACTTTCTACTTTGCAGTCATGATAGATATATACTTAGTACTTCCTCCAGTATGCCTCTGTATGTCAGTCACTGAGGAGAAGAAACCAGACTGTTGTGCTTCCTATTCTACTTATGACTTTGTCATAGGCAACTGTTTGGCCACTGTGGGAAGAGAAAGCTGTACTAGATGAACCTGTGGTCTGATCCCACAGGACTCTTTTTATATTGTTCACAGCATTCAGTTGCTCTTAGACAGAGAATTAAAAAAAGTCTAGAGAGCTCTCCACTGCTTAGTTCCTGTTCCAGCTGAAGTACTCTCTCTCTCGTATTGCTAGCAAAGGGCTTATAGAGAAGTATTATTTTCACCAGAGGAGAGAAAAGGATGGTAGACCTATGTTTTACTTTACAGAGAACATGCCTCTATTTGAAGGTGTCTGTTGGAATCCTGTATAGAATGTATGGCCCTTTCCACACGCGGGCGAAGAAACGGGGGAAACCACACTGAAATGGAGCTTACCTGAGTCCATCGCCACGTGGAGCAGTGCGTTTTCACTGCTCCACACTCCTCGGTGTCCCGTGGTGTCCTGCGGGGTCCAAAATGGCGGCTTACAACTGGCAGAGGCTCTCCACCAACCGGAGAAGCTCGCCAGCCGGAAACCCACCCCCGGCAGATCTGCAGGCACGCCCTTGCGCGCGCCTGCAAATCCACACTGGGCGCTGCGACGGGGCTGCACGATTGTCCCTTTTAAAGACCACATGAAAAGTGGTTTTCAAAAAGCACGTGGCGGCACCACTTCCGGGCGCCGTAGCGCGGATTGGGGTGTGGAACTACACAAAAGTAGTCCACCCCAATCCACTTTATAGTGTAGATGACCTCCGTCAGAGGTCGCTCTACACCGTTTTTAAACCCTCATGTGGAAAGGGCCTATGTATACACAAGTACCATAGTTACAGGGCTACATAGTGAATCTCATCCTGATTTCCCCAACCCCCATTTACCATGAAGCAGTTGCTGCAATTGACTGGGCTTTGTTTCCCTGTTGCTTTGGAAGCATCTGACAGTTATCTCTGGTGTGAATCAGGACCACAATTGCCCCTTATCCCAGAGATCACTTGTGTGAAGGATGGGGTTGGACTGCCAGCTGATTCTTGATTGACAGGGGAAGAAACGCCCTTCAAATTCAGCAGCTGTTTCCTGGTAAATGAAGATTGAGGGCCTTTCACAGTCTGTACGTAGCCCCTAAACTAGGGCCCTTTAGGCAGAACAGCATCCTCCTGGCATGGAGACATAAGAGGAACAGGACTGCAGTGACGCTTCTGCATGATGTCATCGTGGTCCTGCCCTTCTTTCCTTTTTATTTTTTGTTTGAGTATATTAAAACAACATAACAACATCACAGAATACAATAACAACAAGGAACAGTACTAAAAACAGATCTAAGAAAAGGAAATATACACTAAAAGTAAATCAACATAAAATTCTATAGCTGTAATAACAAATAACAATAAAGAAAAGAAAAAGAAAATAGACCAACATCCAATTAAAAGCTGGCTCCTGCCCCAACTATCAGTTACTCTTAGTATTCAGTATATATATGCTAGCGTAATAGAATAATCCAAAAATACCCAAGTAACATTTATGCATAGTCTCACTTTTATAATATAAAATACTTCTAAACAAAATGTATGAACCTATCTGTGTCAATGCTCAACTAATATTATTAATCTAGAAAGAAACAGTCTTATAACTTCATACCTTATTTAATATATATACACTTGTAGAAGATAACGATATATATATAGCGTCAAACTAAAGTCATCTATAATTTTCTTAAGCTCCTTAGCATGAATTATAAATTCCTCTATTCTAAACAGAACAATATAAAATAGTAGCAGCAATATAGTATATTAACAGCAATATCAAGTTCAAAACTCCAATATCATGATTTCTCACTCATTTTCTCTCAAGTATTCAACAAGCAAATGCCAATTTTGGGCAAAGTCACATTCTGGTGAACCTTTCAGTCTTTCTGTTAGTCTATCAGTTTCTACAACTGCCATCAGCTTGATAAACCATTCATTAATGGATGGGATTTGATTATTTTTCCAATATTTTGCATAAACCAGTTGAGTTACCAATAACATGTATTGAATCATTCTTTGTCTTAGCCTGTCAAAGTTGGAAACAGTTCAGGGGGTTTAGTGAGCTGGCTTTTCAATTTTTTTTTAATTATGTCTTGTATCATCTTCCAAAAGTTTTAGCCTTTTCACAAGTCCATCACATGTGGTACAAAAATCCAACATGATCCAAGCACTTCCAGCAACTATTTTTCATTTCTTTAGCATGTTGGAAAGTCTTTCTGGTCTGAGGTACCAACAAAACATTATTTTGTAATAATTTTAAATCATAGCAAGGTATATTTTGGATTTCTCTTATCCATAGTCTTTACCATTGATTCATAGTTATTGAAAATTCAAAATTCTTTGCCCGATTGATCATATATTCCTTTACCTCTTCTTTTACCATTTCAATTTTTAATAAAACCTTATACAATTTGGCGATCAAATGCTCTTAAATCTTCCAATTTCATCATTTCAAAATCTTTAGCCTTTAAATCTTCTAAGAATCATGAAAAATATTGTCTGTGCAATAGCCATTGTAAGGAATATCCTTCTTCTCGAAGTAGTTGCATTGTTTTCATCTTGTAGTCTTGTCCTCATTTTATAAGGAGATCATGGTAGGTTAACCACATTTGATCTGTTCTCATTTCTGTTCTACAGAAAGCTTCTTGTGGTGATATCTTTAGTGCCATTTTAGGACATTATCTCTCTTTGTATCTGTCCCACCCTTCTTGCATTGCCAGTTGGCATGATCATGGGGTGTATCATTGACAGAAAAACTCCATCAATGGCCCCCAGTTGTGTAAGCCTTCTGTCAGTGCTGGCCATGTAGAAAGGCTGAAAATGTGATCATGTACTTCTTTCCCCACTGCAGCATGGGAAAAAGGCTGGCTGCACAGCAGAAAGAAGGAATGTGTCCATCGCACTCCCTTCCACCGGCAGCTGGTCAGGTGCGGAGAGGAGAGTTGGGGATATGCTCTGACCATGGTAGAGGTGCTGCTGGGATCACAATGGGTCAACGTGGGAGAGTGTTGTCATGCGGGAAAGGCCTAGGAGCTACATAGAGATCGTGAATATGAAGCACCAGTTTACACATTCTTAACTGCCCAGCAGGATTCTGGTTGTTATTTATTTGAAGAACTTTCCAGTCCAAGTCTGGTTCAAAGATAAAAGAATGATAAGAAGGAAGAAATGTGCCTTGGAAATTCTCCTCAGCATCTGGGCAGTGGGCACACTGGTCACCTGCTAACATTATTTTTCTATTTAAAGAATAGCAATCTGCTACATAAAAATCAAAGTTTGTATGTTTGTTTGTCTGTATCAGGTGAAGACCTCATGTGATTGGCTGCCTGAGAAGATTCTATGGAATCCTGGGGTTTGCAGTTGGGGGGGGGCTTAGAATTCTCAGCCAGAGAGCTCTTGGACCTCAGGCTGGTTGCTATGGAGACAAGGTCTAGCAACAAGGAGGAGGGCAGTGTATTCAGGAACCCATACTCTGTATGTTAATAAATCTGAATATAGATGGGATTGGGGAATATGGGGAAAAGTTACAGGTATTGGACAAGACAGTTTGGGGAATTAGAGAAACAGTGGGAAGAGCAGTTTATAAATTTTCTTCTGTTCCAGCTTATGAAGCCCCTTGCCACTTACAACTACCATCTTGCCCTGAGGGAAGAGAAGATGAGACTTACAAATTTTCTTTTTTTTTCTTTCCACCTGCAGCTTGTCTTTACTTTTTCAAAAAAAAAACGCTTCTTTATTTTGTATTTACATATACAGTCAGCCCTCCACTTTTATGAGTTTAGCGTTTGTGGTTTAATTATTCACAGGTTATTTTATTTTATTTACTTAATTTATTTATTTAAAAAAATCTTACTATATTTGCCCATTCCATGGGCAATGAGAGATCCCTGGTTATCAACTGCTTTGTTCTAGTCTTGCAAATTCAGGGCTGTGCCTTCCTTGGTTGGGTCTGTCCACCTTTAATGTAATCTTCCTCTTTTCTTAATGCTTGCCACTATATGCCTGCCATTATACTCTTTCCTAACAATTCAGATCATCTTCTGGTATGACCAAAGTATGATAGCCTCAGTTTAGTCATCTTGGCTTATAAGGAGATCTTAGGCCTCATTTACTCTAGGACTCATTCACTTGACTTTTTAGCTATCCACGGAATTTGTAGAATGCTTTGCTGGCACCACGTTTCAGATGAGTGGATGTTTTTCCTGTGGGATTTCTTCATGGTTCAGCCTTCACAATCATATATAGAAATAGGAAACATGATGGCATGGATGAGTCTGACTTTGGTATTGAATGATATAGCAAACAGCTTGCCTCCACCATATTGGTCTCCACAGAAATCTGTTGTTGGTCAGAGCATACATTAGTAACTTGGATGGACCTTGCTATGGAATGTATAAACGTACAGCAATTCAAATCTGAATTGCACTGATAAGCATGGCATGTTTCCCCACTAAATGTCACCATCTACTCTTTCAACTTGCCAGATTATGATCAATGAACTCCTCAAGTGTTGCCAAAGGGGTTCCCTTGGCTTTTTCCTTAGGATTTATTTTTCTTTATGTATCAGCCATTGGCAGGGGCTTTGCTTATTGATCATTGTCCTAAATTATCCTCGTAAATAATTTTGAACTCAGAGTAGAAAGTCTACGTGAAAGTGTTTAGATGTTTATATAACATCTCTGCACCTCCTGCCACAATGAATCATGCTGTGCAAAAATAAATCCTTATGATGGCTACCGCATGTTGGAAATGATGATGCAAAAATGTCTGTATTTATTTTTTGTGGAGATTTTACGTTCCCTTTCATAGTCCCAGAGTCAACGAAGGACTGGCCTCCTCATAATGATAATCTTTGCAATAGACAAGCCTTTGTTCATGTATTAAAGAAATGTGAGTCTTCATTAGAAACTAGTAAATTACTTTCTGGATTACAACTCCTAGAATCTCTAAGCCAGCATACACACACACACAAACACACACACACAAATATAAAATTTGATGACGTTTTAGTGAGGCATACCCAATCAGACACTTGCCAAGTAGCCCTTCCATCAGTGGCGTGCCAAGGATGGGATGGTGGGGGTGATGAGGGTGGTCTGCCCTGGGTACAGGCGGTAAGGCAGTGCATTGTCTGGAAAATGTGGATGGCAAATGCCACAGCTTCTTTCTCCTTTCCCACTTGTTAGGGGGGCTGCAAAAGGAAGTGCAGGGTCAGCCACTGTGCTTGGCCTTTCTTGGACTATTTATGTCCAGCCTTGTTTCCTTGATTCAATTACTGCTGGACAGATAATTGAATCAAGGTTGAGTGGGGACAGGTGGCAGCCAGTGCCTCCTGTCAAGGGGAAGAGAAGGACAGAGCAAGGTGCCCCTCCCTCTTTTCTCATTTTTATCCCCAGGGCTGGGTGCTCCCTCTTGTGAGAAAATTCCCACCTCTCCTCTGCTTCTTCCTTTTCTTTTTCATCCCTTGCAGGAGAGATTTCTTTCTCTTTTGCTTCCACCACCCTGCCAACACAATTCAGTCCCCTCCTCCCTTTTGAAAATCTCTCATTGCCCTTCTTCCCACAGTGACAACAGTAGCTGCTCTCACAGATAGAAGTCTTCCTTGGTTTTCCATGGGCTGGGTCAGGCCTTGCATGGTAGCACCATTGGCACTGGTAGGAGATGTAAAGATACTTGTGACAGATTCTTGATTCCTTTTATCTCCTTCTTTGTCCGGTTTCCCTCTGGACCCTTGCCATGTTATTCTGGCTTGGGAGGCAGAGGATCCCACACATCCACCCCTCTCTTTGGGTGTCAAACATACTAAGTGCACCACAGCCTACTCTAATACCTTCTAATAAAGTACATGTGGAAAGCATTCTGGTTTCATGTATAAGTCTGTTTACATGAAATGCTGACAGATTTCATATTATGAGGAACTTCTCAAATGGGAAACACTTTAATGTAAAATACCCTTTGCTCTCCTCACCAGGACAGAGACAGGTTTCCATCCCACCCATTTCCTCTCAGTCATAGTATAATTCCCAGCAAGCTGTGCTCTCAGTCAGATGATGGTCTCTTTTTAACCAATTGTTTGAACTAGTATAATGTTAGGAAATATGAAAGATAGTAAGGGATCTTTTAAGCAGAGTAATTAAAGTTTGAAGCAGAAGTTGAACAATTCACCATCCCACCCCTTCTCATGCACAGAGTCTAGCAGAGAAAGAAATTAAACTTAGTTCTTTGTAAGGTATAAAAAAAGTAGTTTTACACATGAATATTTGTGCATATTCAACACATTCATTTTCTTGAAGGTAAGAAAAAAACACTACATGGTTTTAGGAAAGTTGGAGCATTTCATCTAAAGCGGTTGTATCTCACATGACTCATGGAGGAAAGACAGGAAGAAGGATAGATGTGAGGGAAGATAAGTCCCTCGAGAGGAAAGAAAAGCTAAGCGATGCAAGAAGAGAGAGTGTGTGGACAAACATACCAAAAAGAACAAGAAATATGCTGTGCTTAAACCCTTACAAAGTAACATGAAATCTAACTACCAGTGAGTATAGGCCTGCAACATACAGAAGCTGACTGAAATAGGCAGGCAACACAGAAAAATTGATTGTGAAGGGCAGAGAAGTAAATGAACCCCTGTTTCTACACAAGAGCATGTCTGCTGGATCAGATTATCCAAAGATTTCCCATGATGTCAGCTTTCAACAGCTCCTTCTCCTTAAATGAGTAAATATCTTCATTTACCTCAGAGCACCAGGGAGAAAATGACAGGAAATGTGACACAGAGAAACTTTAAAGGGAATTGGAGTAATGTGGAGGCCTGGCTGGTTTGATTTGATTGCAGTCGATAATATGGAACCATGTAATATGGAACCACGCAATATGGAATTACGCCTCTCTGTAATGTACTCTTTTACAAGCTTGAATTGTTCTTTATCCTCTACTTCTTGAAAGGTCTAAATTTAGAATGAGTCCCCTTTTTCTTTGATTCAGTTTACTGAACACACTAAGACATGTTTATAAAAGAGAAAGTCACTAAGAATAGAAAGATCACATTTTGGGGACACAAAACATAGCTTAAACAGATTTGGTGACAGTGAATACATAATGCTTCTGATTTATACTTTTCCCCTTAAGGTTCTTCTGTGAGGAAATGATGCAAAATATTTGATTACAGCTGCTGTGTTATCACGGGTATGATATGTCTGGTGAGAGCACTAGATATCCTTTTGATATCAAATAATTTGGCCTTTGCTTGACCTTTCTCTGCCACCCTACTCCACGTGTTTGCAGAGGTCCACCGGACAAGCATGTATTAGGCCGTTAATGGTTGTACATTCCAAACCTCATTTAGGCAGGCAACTTAAGCCTCTCCGATGCTTCAGGGAAAAACCCTCTTGCAAACCGGCCTTGCTCAGTGCGAATCTTTACAAAGACGCACGGCCAAGAGCCAAGCCATTCCTTTATGTTGGGCCCTTAGCATACTGGCCATACTATTGTCATCCAGCGCTAAGCCCATCATGCAAAACTTGACCTTTTCCAACTCCAAATTTCCTTTGTTCTCACCGAGCATGGCATGGCCTGTAGGTAAAATCCACCCTATAAAAGGTCCCCTTTTCCAAGTCCTCCTCAGACCGCTTGGATCACTCCTGAGTTTCATCCAGCCTTGCTGTTGGTTTGTCCAGTGAGCTCCCCTCAGTGAACCACGCTGAGCTTTCTCCCCTGCAACCTCTTCTTCTCTCCAGGACTACAAGACCAGGTGTCGTAATACCCATTCCCCAAAGGTCTCCATTTCTATTTCTGGTTAGCTGTGTGCATGTGGTGTCTTTTATGTTACCTGTGCCCAATAAATGTTATTTTTGTTACTTTGAAACCTTGTCTGACTATGCTCTCTGACCTGAAGTCATAGACATAGGGTACAAGATCCTAGCTAAAGTTATCCTGCCTCACATTAGCTTAAGAGAGTGCTCAAGCTTAATTTCCCCCATCTTGTGTTTTTATTTGGTTATTTGGGCGCCCCTCCCAGGACCCCCAACATACAGGGTAACAGCTGTTTTGCATGGGAAAATATTTAACTGCTTTTCCTTATTGTTTTCCTTTTCCACCCATATGCCAAGAGCATGTTAACAAATAAAAGTTTCATTTAAACTATTTCAATATCTTGCAAATTCCCATATTTTTCTCTGTGGAAATTCATATGGCTTTGGCTTCATGGGGTGGACTGTATTCTTTTTTAAGTCAGTCCCACTCCATATCAGCTGATGACAACAGTTATTTAGGGGACACAGTCAAAACAAAATGAATTTTTTTTTTGTGAAATTTTTGGCTGAATCTTGAATTGTAGATTTCTGAAAGAGAAGAAACAGTGTGTTTCACACTAACATTGCCACCCCAAACACACTTCATCTTTCTTTTTTGAAAACAGCTTTTTTGTTTTGAAGTTTTGATTTTTGTTTCTATCAATTAAATTAAAGTTATAATAATAGAAACCAAGGAAAAAGAGTTTAAGCAAGATGATCCCCACACAAATAGTTGCTTGATGTACAAATTGGGAAATCACATGAGCATTTCTTATTTATGTCTGTTAGTCTCCCTTGCCACCATGTATTTTTCCTGAAGTGCAATTCTGTTATGCAACTTCAGGCTCAAGTCATCATCACCAATTACCTTTTTCCAGTTCCTGTATATTTATGGGTAAATGTGTCCCTACTATTGTCAACAAACAAAGCAAAACACAGCATTTGTCATCAGTATCAGACTGTATTTCAACCGTATGTAGAGTTTACACCATGATGAGGTAAAGAGTCACCATCATTGTCATATACTAGTAATGGGATGCTTTTTAGTTGTGGCAGCATTTCTTCTGACTGTGGAAGATCACTTTGGCCAAGTAACACATTTCCATAAGTAGGCATAAACTCGGTCAGTAAATTTTGCATTTGCCAACTCTGAAATATTCGCCTGATCATAGTCATCAGCTTCAAGCTGCTTTCTAAGCCGCTTTGAGTCCTTACTAGGAAAAGAGCACTCTATAAAGATGATGGTGGTGGTGGTGGTGATGGTGATGGTGATGGTGATGATTTCATGGACTTTAAGGTTGACTGCAGCTGGTCAATATCTCTCCCCAATGTGTTCCTGATACATTTGATCTTTCTGGCATGACATCATAAGTTTTTAAAAATTATTTACATCATGTAGATGCCAGAGGAAACACCATGCTAAGGTGGCTTCCAAGGCTTGATACAAACAACATAATAATAAATAACAAATCACATACAAAGTTACTGGAAAGAAAAAAAACTCTCCAACAAACTACAAAAATCCAATAAATATTTTACTGGAAGGAAAAAACATACAACACAAAACCAAACCAAAATGAAACAAAGCTCAACGCAGATAAAAACCTATCTAAGAAAAGACCAGAGGGAACATGAATACCAGACAAGCTATTTTAAATGCCTGTGTGATAGGGTCTCATGCACCTAGAATATTTAGCACCTGGCGTGGATCATTTTTAAAATATCCTTCCTCTATATCAGAAAATTATTTTCAATAATAATCATGAAATAAAATGAATAATAATGTCCAGAAAAGAAATGCAGACAGTGAAAATTCTCCTTTATTGAACTTTGTATACACAATCATGCCAGTAACCCTGCTTTTGAACTCTTTCTTGCTTTTCTTCAACAGTTGTTCCAAGTCTTTGCTGTTTTTTCTTAGTTGTATGATATCTGCATATCTTGATGTTCCTTCCTCCAGTTTTCCTATGTCCTTCCTCCAAGTCCAATCCAGCTTTCCGCATTGCATGTTAAGCATATAAATTAGACAGGGCAATAAAATGCAGCCTTTCCTGACCACTTTGCAATGATAAACTGTTGTGTTTTGTTGTATTATGACTTGATAGTGGCCGTGTGTCCTGAGTATAAGCTACACACCAGAAAAAAGAAGTTGTCATACCTCCATTTCTTTTAGAATGATCCATAGTTTTTCATGAACTACACAATCAAAGGCTTTGTTATAATCTGTGAAGCACAGTTAGATGTTCTTCTAACATCTAACATGCCTTTTTGCAATATAATCTCTAGTGCTTCTTCCTTTTCTGAACCCAGTTTGAACATCTGTCTTTTCTCACTCCATATATGGTCAAAGTCTCTCTGTTTTTAGTATCACTTTGCTTGTTTTGGAGAATAATGCAGTGGTCTGGTGGTCACTGCAATCCCTGATGTCCTCTTTCTTAGGGACTGGAAAGCATATTGAGCATTTCCAGTCTATGAGCCACTGTTTTGCTTTCCATACTTTTTGGCAGGTTTCAGTTAGCATTTGAGTGGATTCTATCTCTATAGTTTGAAATTGCTCTATTGGTATGACATCTGGTTATGGTGATTTATTTCTCTCAAGTGCCTCAAATGCAGTTTCTACTTCACCTCTAAAAATTATGGGTTCATCTTCAAATGTTCTTCCTGGAATGAATTTGCCATTCTTTCATCTCTTTTATAGAATTCTTCAGTGTATTAGTTCTATTGTCTTTTTTATTTCTTCTTGATCAGCTAGTGTGTTGTCTTGCTGGTCATGCAGCATTCCCATTCTTGGTTTAAATTTAAATTTCCTTTTGATTTCTCAGATCTTTCAGAAGAGGTCTTTTCTTATACTGTGAAATAGTAGGACTCACCAGAGAAATTGTCTTACTGTTCCCAGCTCCCTGATCTAAAGAAGAAAGATCTAGTTTCTAGCCTCAGTTAAAGCTTCCCTTGTGAGGTGTGTCAAGAAGGCCAATAAGAGAACACTGAATAGCTCTGGGGGAGGAAGATGGAAAGCACAAGCTGCATGACAGGAGAAGGGTTGCAAGTGTCCCCTTTAGACCTTAGCTCAGGGGAAGTAAGTATGGTGGAAAAAGACTTGAGTAACAGCTCTACTAAGGTCTTTCTTGGCGTCCTGACTTGGGTGGACATCCAAGGGAGCTGGGAGTCCAGAGAAACTTGGAGGGAACTGGGAACAAACATTTCTACAGATGGGAAGACCATACCAAGTGCAAAGGCAAATAGCTGAAGTGTCTTTGTGTCTTATGAGAGACACTCTTGTTACTGGTTTGTTTGTGATTTTGCCTGCTCCTTGAGTGTCTAACACACTCAACCTATCTCTTCTTGGGCTCCTCATCCTGCAGCTACTTACCAGAATCCTACCAAGGCCTGTTTCCCAAAGCCACTTTCTAAAGCTTGTGCTGCAGCCATCTTCTTTAGCTGGGAACTCCTTAACATTTAAATAAATACCTTTTACCTTAAGAGGCTCTGGGTGTGGTTGAGAGGTCATGCAAATGGGGGCATTTGATGTACCCCTTCATATGGAGAATGCAGCCTCTGCACCATACACCTTTTTGTTGTTGTCTTCTATTTCTCTGCATTGATTATTATAGTAGTTCTCATTGTCATTGCACACAAATTGCTGAACAGTTGCATTCAGGTTTCTGATCCTATTTCTGACAACTTTTACTTCTGTTTTTTTGGTCTACCCTTAATGTTTTGAGAAGTTTCATCTGTCATCCCTAAAGGGCTTTCTTTCTTTTCGGCTGAAGATAGTGTCTTTTTGCATTCTTCCTTCACAGTGTCCGTGTCTTCAGTCCAGAGTTTTTCTGGATCTCAATCAATTAGGCTTGAAACTGCAAATCTATTTTTTACATAATCTTTAAATTCTACAGGCATGCTTATCAGGTTGCCTTTTGGCATGATGATTGATTTAGTGTTCTCTTTTCTCAAAATTTTTGATATTAGCATTTCATGGTCAGTGCTCCTGACCTTGTTTTTGTACAGAGAATGGAGCTTATCCGTCTTCTGCTTTCAATTCTGTAGTCGACTTGATTTCTATTTTGGCCCTCAGGTAGCATCCATGTCTATAGTTGTTTCTTTGGTTGATTGTATAATGTGTTTGTAGCAAACAAACTGTTTGTTTGTTGTTCTCCTGATTCTTTTCCTGATCCTAGACTAAATTCTCCAACACTCTTTGGTTCTGCTGTGTTTCCTGCTTTTGAATTCTCACTGCTGATAATTATCAACATATCCTGTTTTGATGTGTGATCAGTTTCTCCCTGAACTCCAACATAGAATCATTTAATTTCTCCTTCTGTTTCTGTAGGTGGGGCATAATTTTGGATTATGGCTATATTGTTCTTGTTTTTTTAAAAAATGAAATCTTAGAATCTGGGCTAGCTAATGGCTCTAAGAGGTACTGGGCAGAATACCTAGAATCTGGATTTAACTTGGCCACTCTGGTTATATGGGGGCCCTGCAATATGAGCCTTGTATAACCCCTCCCCACTCTTGAAATCTCTACTCTACTCACTGTTCATTCTGCAGGGAAGAAAAGATGCTGAATAGGAAAATTATAACTCCCATTTGAGGATGAATGAGGGGAGAAAATAATCTATGGTGCCTTTAAGATAAAACTGATTTATATTTTAGCATGAGCTTTTGTGCATACCAATTCACTTATTCAGTCATCGCCTCTGTCATTACAAATACACAGTTAAAGTATAAATCCATCTTAAAGAGACTGCTAGATTCCTTTTTGTCTCCCCTTCCATTATAACTTTTGCTGCCACACAGACTAGCAGGACTACTTCTTTGATGATGGACAGTTTCATTTCTGAAAGGAAGCAGCACCTACCATTGCCCCACCCCCACTCTCCTCTCTTCTTTTCTGCCGTACTTAAGGAAATTACAAGGGGAAGGGGAGGCAGGGATGGAGATCAGCTTGCCTTGAGGAAGGTTGGGAATGTCTGCTGCTCAGTTTGTGTTTCTTGCAGCTGAGCAATTCTTCCTTTCTTTGGCACCAGAGTGAGGGAGAGGGGCCATTTCACCCTCTTATGTTTTGCACCCAGGATGGAGTGTACCCATTTTGATCTGTAACTGGTCTGATGCAAGTGTGTTGGGTAATGAATTAGACAAGTGAGGGTCACACTGAGGGTGACTACTCCCTCCCACCTGCTAATCTGATTATCTTTTTTGGCAGCCATGACAGTAGGGCTTCATCAGCTGACCCTGGATTATGGACAGACTGCTATAGGGTATATTTTAATCAGCATTAGTCTAGCAGTTCTAAAACTCCTGAGACAATTTCATACATTCTACTGTAACTGTCATAGCAATCCTATGGAATCCTGGGATTTGCAGCTTAGGGAGAAGTATTTGGAATTTGTAGTCAGAGAATTCCTCCAGTGCTCTCTACAAGACCCAGGACTCCATAGGGTACAGCCATAGCAGTTAAAATAAAATGATAGCACAAATCTTTTTTAGTGCGAAAGAGCCCCTGAGGATGAAGCTGAAGATTTTGGCTTCTAGGGCAGGAAAGTATCATTTGTACATGAGACCTAGTTGTTCCCTTGTATTGACTTAGACTCAGTAGCTATAGTTTCCAAGAACCACAGACACACACACACACAACTAAACACTCTTTTAAAGGGAGGGGTAGGTAGGTAGGTAGGTAGGAAGGCAGGTGTCACAAAAGCCAATGAAAAAGAGCAAAACAAAAATAAACATACCGTCCTTTCAGTTATTGCGTGGAGCACCACATATGATGATGGGTAGGGAAAAATTCTGCTTTTGCTGACCACTTTTCCCCAACCTTTTCCTCATGATCAGTATAAAATTTTAGCAAACTCAGGGGGAAAGCAATAGTCCTTGACCTAGTTCTTCCTTTTGAAATGTTCCGTGATCTCTTTGGATGGCTGTGCAATCATTATCCTTGCATTATAAATTTCATATATTTTCTTACATAGTGTTTAGTGCTGCAGTTTCAAATACAGTCTGCCCTCCATGTTTTCAGGTTTCACTTTTGCAGATTTGATTATTCACAGATTATTTGCTGTCACCTCTGCTGCCTCCCTATGCCATTTCTAATAGGGGCTGCAAGCCTCATGAGACTGTGAATGAGGCTTGTAAGTCACTATTAAAAATAGTGTGAGGCAGCAGTGGAGGTGGCAGTCAGCCCCCCCAGCCACCCTCTTCTGCCTTGTGAAGGAACCCTGATGCCTCAAAGGAATCCATGGTGGGCTGAAAATGGTGATCATACTTTTTGTGTGTGTTAAAATATGGTTTGGGAGGGCCTAGAGTTATTCATGGTTTCTCCACTTTCATGGGGGTCCTGTGCCCCTAACCCTAGCGAATGTGGAGGGATGACTGTAGTCTAAAGCCTGTGGTTTTAAAGGTAAGGAAATCTGCAATTTCAGGCAAATTCTTATTAGGAAAACAAAGCAGGAATTTTTTTTCATGTTTCTAATCCTTGTAGAACCAATGATAGCACCTTCATATAGATGTAAAACCTGAAAAAGTTCTTATACTTCCTACACTTAATTAAGTAACTGATATAGAATTTCGGCTGATGTCTTTTTTGTCCTGGACTATTTTCTGGCATTTCCTAATCCTAGCTAACAATTTATTCCCCCACCCTCTCAAGTGGGTTTATTTTTAACAAGACATATCAGGAAAAAATATGTTCCCTTTTCTTCTAATTTCATTTAAAAATTTTTTAAAGAGTTATAATGCACAAGTGAAATGGCATTTTTACACTATAACTCTTTTCAAAAATTTCTGAGAAGAAAAATTGCCCTTAAACCATAGGATAACCAAAGAAAACTATGCACCAGTTGTTTTTTTTTAAAAAAATCCTTCAAATGCCCTAGAACAGATCCAAGTAATCACTAGAAACAGAGAATGGAACAAGTGTACATAGAGGCAACAACCAATGGCAAACTGTGATGAAACCCAAGGATTTACAACCTGTGCTTCTGTAGACCTTTCTGAAAGATTCCATACAGCACCCTTCACTTTATTCCCCATTGCATGAGTGATCCAGAACCTGATTTCTAGCCAGCCCCAGAGCCTGGAAGTAACATATTACAAATTAAATTACTATAACAAGGATACGATGATATTTTTATTGTGTAAAATGCAATATTGTGAGTCTTTTCAATGTAACAAGTAAGGTTAACTTGTTGCTTATTGACATAGCAACATATTAGTGTATCAACTTATTGACATAATCAATGGGGAATATCAGCTATTTAATTCAAGAGTCAAGTACCACTTCCAAAGCAAGTATCCTATAGCCGACATTCATTTCTACATAACTGACCTCTGAATCTACCAAGGTGAATTTTAAATTCAAAGTCATTTCAATGCTGATTAACATTTTATATCAATAATTGGCAGAAAATGTCATTCTACTAAAGAGCAGCCATATTCCTTCAGTGAATATCTTTGTAGGTCAGGGATTCTTTGAATAGAAAATGTTTTTTAATCAATCACTTATGAAAAGGCTTGACAGAATAATAACCTTGCCATGATTTCAGTCAATTGCTGTCTGACAACTGAAAAGCATGTCTATTCAGATAGCTTTCACCCACGCTTACACCTGAAATATAGCAAGTCTTTTACTGCTGGATCTGTATGTTTAGAAGCAGGAAAGAAAAGTTCACGCACAAAACATCTCACATAGGAGTTCTTAATCTGCAAGGGCCAATCCATCTGTGGGATTTAGGAGGCCATTAACTGGAAAACACTGATCTAACAGAAGTCTCAAAAGAGGTCTGGAACTTGTAGTTAGTTATCTCCTTCCAAAAAAAACCCAGAAAGGTCATAATGCCACAGTCATAGACGCATATACATTTTAATTATTTCTGAAGTAGTTCATCTGGGAGTCATGTCTGGTACACTGAGACTACAATGTGCAAATCAAGTTTGGCAAGAGAAGAGTATTAAGAGGCTTCTTGTATCAAGCTTTGTTTGTTTTGTTCAAAGGGCTGAAAATATTTCAAAGCAAAAAAAAAAAGGAAAATGTTTTTTGTAAGAACTGTGGCAAGCTATATGTTATGCACTCTTAAAAGGAAATTGAAATGCTTGATCAAATGGTTTTGAAAATGGGGTGTTGAACTGAGGGCAGCTGTTTGGGTTCACTCCTGATTCCGGTACCACAGTCGCACTGTACACTGTTCTGCTAAGCACACTCCTAGTTTCTAGACATCTCCCCTTTCCTGCTCATCTCCTGACCTCATAAAAACAGCTCTGTAAGCTATTGACTCCAGTATGGAATCAGACTTCAATAGTCATGATTCAGTAAAGAATCCAATTAGAACATATGCTGTGAAAATATTGTATTAAGTGTTATCATTGTAGCATTTTTATATGAGTCCTAAGATCTGTTGAGGAGAAAGGAGAGAAAGGGTAACAATAGATAAATGAGTATTGTTGAATCTTGAACAAAAAGAGATTTCTTAAAGAAATTCTAGCTGTAAACTTTGCATGCCCCAGAATAGGAGTTGTTAGGTAACATAAAGTTCCTGTTATGCACATGTCCTTCTTATAGGCTTCTCATCTTATTGGCCACTGTGGAAATAGAGTACTGGACTAGATAGGGAACAGTACTGGATTAGATAGACTTGTGGACTGATCCACCTCTTCTTAGGTTATGATGGAGACTGGCTGAACTGGAAAGCGATGTGTACATATCTATTAAGGATACAGCTGCTTTGAGAAAATTTTCATGTGGCCACCTTAAGTATTACATGCAACTCTTCACCCAGATCTAGAGCTTGATTGAGTCTCTATGTATGAATTTCATTCAACAAGATCAGACCTTCATTTATTCTGTCAGATTATTCATTGTCTGGCCTATGGATGTTGTCTATTTTTTTCCAAATTAAACTGTTGAGCACAGTTTTTTTTTAAATTAAAAAAAATCATTATCAGTGAATGCTTGCAAAAGGAGGATGAATGTTCTGCATAGAACAGAACAATCTGTCACTTGCCCTTTTGGTAGCATTCAAAATATTGAAATTTTAAGGAAAAGATCAATTTTCAACATTCTAAATGAACTGAGCTAGGAATGTGTGATTCATGACATCTGCTTTGCTTTTTCTTTTTTAAGGGGTTTTATGGTACTTTACCTTAGGCAGACTGCAAGGAGAATTATTACATAAAATTCACCAGAATGTCCCCAATGACTCCCAACAATGAACTGTAGACAAGGGTTATTAAGAGTTCACTTGAGGATCATCATAATTGCGTGACATAAAGACATTCAGCAACATTTCTTTGAGACAGACTTTTTAAAACCTTGGTAATTTTATGGTGCCTCTAACTTTGAAAGAGGGAGTTACCCAAGAACATCCTATAGACAGTCTTAGGACAACCTGATACCGTAGGGACACATGCAGTTTTTGGCATGATGTCACACATCCCTCAGCTTAATTTCAAAACCATTTACTAGTTATCATTCTGGGTCTTTGCAAGAGGGGTCTTTCTCTTTTCCAGCAACTCACTAAGTGGGGAGGGTGTAGGAGAGACAGGAAGGATGGTAGCCTCTGTGTGTGTGTGTGTGTGTGTGTGTGTGTGTGTGTGTAGAGAGAGAGAGAGAGAGAGAGAGAGAGAGAGAGAGAGACAGGAAGTAAGGTGGTGAAATCTGAGAGAATGAAAATGAATTCATGTACTTTTGGGCGTGGTCTTCTTCTCTCCTGGGTTGAGCCCTGAACTATTGTTAGTAGGTGTCCCCTCCCCAACAGATTACCCCTACTTAATAACAAAAAGAAGTTGCCCACTTTTGTCATACAGTGTATTTCATGATGTCTAGGGGAATGAGGAAGAGACTAGAGGTAGATGCCCATTTCTTCAATGGTATCAAGAAAAGTCCAGATTTACTCCATTGCAGAAACAGAGGTAAGATTTGGTGAATCATCACAGACCCTGACTAACTTCTACCAAGGTGAGACAGAAGTTACTTTTTTACAGTTGCCCTCAGTATTTGAAGTAATCTCTGTGTATCTTTGTGAACCTATTCTGAGTCAGACAGACAATCAGAAAAAAGAACATAGAGGCATGTGAAGGAAAGGGCATTTATGAGCTGTGACTGGTAGAATGCATGAAACAATAATTGCTCCCAGCAGATCCACTCCTCTTGGGCTCCACAAGTGTGCAGCATTGTATGGAGCAGGATGTACATCCCTTATGCACTTCCAAGTCTGCCTCGGGTGAAGGGAGGGAATAAATCAAAACTGGAGAACTCTGCCTCTAGAGACCAGGGGTGGGTGGTGGGTGGTTGGTTGAAGTTGCAATTCTTTATTTAGATACTGTTTGCCTCCAACAGTATCTTATTTAGTCTCAAAATAGCATTGATAGGAAATCGGAAATGGTCTTCCAGTCATTTCCAGTTTCCTAAAACATGTCGATGAGGGTCATGCGGGCCTCTGGGGGGTGGGGGTGAGGGTGATGGTGATGAAAATGGGGTGGGGATGGGCCCCAGAACATTGGAAGCTGTCCACCTTTGTGAAGAGAGAATTGCTCCATTCATATAGAAACTCCCCTGTGATTTAGAAAATTGATCAAGCAGGGTATTTTTCTTCTTCTAAATAACTCTTAAATCCTTGTGGAGCTAGCACTATTCACACAGAGGGTATTTGCTTCCTCAGACTTCTCTGAAGTTCATGGTCACTGCATACCCTTCAAAATTTCACCAAAGAGATCAAAATACACGAGGCCAGAAAACATTATTCATGAAGAAGAACAGACAGGCTAGGGGAGGCTACAACAGTTTGCTTTGGCTTAAGCCTATGGAGAAAAGCAAGATTCCATCTCCTTGGTCCCTCTTCCTGCCAATGAGTTAATAGAGTGCAAATTACTTATGCGCTTTTAATTCAGTTTGAAGCAGTTGAAGTAAGCTGAGGACAAAGGGATAAGTGAGATAAGGAGGGAGAAACTGAGGTATTTAAAAAACACCTGAAAAAGTGGGATGACAGAAGATTAATTTGGACCATTCCTGGCAAGTCAAGACATTTAAAGGGTATGTCAGTATTGGAGGTAGTGGTTCACTGGTTCAAGGTCCAAGGAGGCATAGCTT
The DNA here is from genome assembly GCA_948474755.1 of Ctenosaura bakeri. Taxonomy (NCBI): domain Eukaryota; kingdom Metazoa; phylum Chordata; class Lepidosauria; order Squamata; family Iguanidae; genus Ctenosaura; species Ctenosaura bakeri. The sequence goes on along the minus strand of CAOLHI010004345.1, from coordinate 42,314 downwards.
TGCTCTCTTTCTCCCTACAGTTAACAGACAAGATGAAAGATAACCTGTGAAGGAGTCTGCGGAGTAGTACAGAGTCTACTCTGGTTTGGGCCTAAGGAGGAATACTGTCTGAGAATGGCAAAGAATGGCGCTAACACAAAATTAGTATCTTCGTACTGAACCAGTGAAGGGGATTTAGAATGACCTCTTATGCTGCAGTCAGAATGCCAAGGTATAGCACACACGACCCTCCCTGGATTGGGTGGCCGTGCAAGTTTCGAAGTATGAGATGCTGAGAGGCAAGAACCAAGCCAGTTCTGGTCTTTGAGGATGCAGTTTATTAAGCAAAGAAGCAAAAAGAAAAACAAAAGACACACAAGCGTGCATACACACTGACTCTGTCGGAAAGGCAAAGCAGCCAATGGAGCAGGATTCTCTTTGTTTCAACCGATTATACAGGCTTTTCGTACCTGAGTGGCAAAACAGGCTGCCAATGCATCAACCTTCCCTGCCGAAACAGGCGGGGGGGCTATCCCACCTCAGACACCAATTACTGAGGCACCCATGGGGCAGGTGCATGATAGGCTCGTGGCCAAATCTCATTACCTGCCCGAAATGGCAGTGGGAGGTCTCTAATCAGACTTTGCTCTCCTTCCACCGTACTGGATGGTGCGGGGAGTGAAGCACCCATCGTTAACATTCCTTGGCTATTCTCACAGGACTGCAGCATACAGGGCAGCCTGACCTAGCAACACAACATCATGAACTAAGCCCCAAAATATGTTCATTAGTGTGAAAGCAGGCTGAACTGAAATGTGTGAGTGTGTAACACAGGGCCTACCCAGAAGGCCTTGGGCCCAACACAAGGTTGCAGTGAAAGTGCTGGTTGGGCTCTTTTAGAAGATTTGCCACATTCCCCCCAGTAATGGGACTAAAGGAGGCTTAAAACCCATTTTAAAGAACCGAAATTGAAAACCACACAGAAATATTCAAAAGTATAAATATGAAATTTAATTTACAAAGTTAAAACTATTAAAATGCATTAGAAGACTGTATACAAACCAAGAAAACAACACAGAACACTGTTAAAGCCCACCTCATGTGGTTTCTAAAAGCCTGATGGCATAAGAATATTCTTATTTTTTGGCAGAAGGAGAACAAGGAAGGAGTTCCTTAGCGAGGGAGTTCCAAAGTCTGTGAATAGCCATTGAGAACACTCTCTCTCTTGCTCTCACAAAGGCCATTTCTGCACGGGGTTTTTTAAATGGGGCAGAGCGTCCTCCAGGGAGGACATCTGCACCTGGGACCGGACTGGGTTGGACCTACTTAACATAGATCCACACCTAAGCCCTCTCTGGAACGACCCCAAGTGGTCGTCCAGCGTGCTTTTGAAAGACTGCTAAAAACAGGTCTTTCAAAAGCACGGAGCGTGCCACTGCGAGCCTGCTCCCTTATGGAGATTCACAGGCTCGCCTTGGTGCGAGCCTGCGATCTGCCAGGGGCGGGCTTTAGGCTGGTGAGCTTCAGCGGTTGGTTGAGACCCTCAACCGGAAGCAGTTGGTTGAGACCCTCAACCAACTGGAAGCCGCCATTTTCGTCCCTGGAGCAGTGCAGAGCGGCAGCCATGAACTGCTCCGGAGAAGCGTGGACCGGACCGGCGAGCCCAAAAGTCCGGTGAATAGTGTCATGGGGCGATTCCCTCGCCCCGTGTGGAAATGGCCTAAATGAAGCTGAGTAGGTGGCAGGGAAAGAGAGGGGCCTCTCTGAAAGATCTTAAAGCTCTAATGAGCTCATAAAGGATTACACCCCATTGTTTTGTCTTAAGGTGGCACTATAAACATTTTTTTTAAAGCTGAGGATTTGGAATTCACTTAATGAATTTTAATGACATCATTATTGCACATTCATGTCTGCTTTTAATTTTATCCCACCCTCTGTCCTGGATTCCTAGCAAGCCCAATGTAGCTGGAAGGTGTGAGGGATTCTCAAGCAAATGAAAATAGCTGTTTTTCTACGGAAAGCTGGCCCAAAGCAAGGAGACATAAATTTAAATACACTTTTTTTTTTGCCACCACCAGGAACCTCTCCACTGAAGAGCACTTCTGAATGTATTTTTTTTTTGTGAAGATAAGTAATCAACTTTGAATTCTTTCTTTCTTTCTTTCTTTCTTTCTTTCTTTCTTTCTTTCTTTCTTTCTTTCTTTCTTTCTTTCTTTCTTTCCCATTTGTAATCTAGTTCAGGAGCTGGCAAGAAACTAGATCTGGGTCTCTGACTGAAGATTGGATGGGATAATACCACCACCACCAATACCACCACCACCAATAAATAGCAACTTTCCTCATGTTATTGCTCTGTATATGTTTTGGATTCCAGTTCCTACCACATCTGGCTAGGGCTGTTGGGAGCTAGAGTCCAACAACCTCTGGAGGGCAGATTAGGGAAAGCTAAAGTAGGGTTTCTAATTAACCCTTCCTTAATAACAGTGCCAACAAAATAACTTGTTCTAGCCACATCCTAAATTCTATTGCCAAAATGACAAAAGCTTGAGGTAATGTGGAGTGAAATTTTAGCATGGAAAGACTATGAACTCCATTAAGATCAGGTACTCAGAACAAAACATCAGTCAGTGTGGCATAGTGGTTTGAGTGCTGAGAGTTCAAATCCTCACTCAGTCATAAGATGAGGAGACCAAATGATACTTCTGTTCCCCTGCCCCCCTTTTTTGGTGCACCTTGTTTTTCTAACAAAAGAAAAGTAGATCCTTCGAACTTAAGTCTCATCCATCCTGTTCTAGCCCTTAGCTCTTCCACATTCTTTTCAGAATCTTGTTATACTTTCTCATATTGTTAACACATTCTTTGATCACCTCTTAATTCCTGTCCCTTGTTACTTCTCTAAGAGTGCATGTCATAAAACCCTTGTTTTTTCTTTGTTTCTTACTTTGAATCCTGGTTTCTTTAGAGGATTCATCTCCTCTAAAGAGTGTTCACACCATTGTGTATGTTCCACGTCTAGCTTCTAGACAGCTTCTGCTGTCTTTGTGGGCGTCAGTTCAGCATAAACCAAGCAGGCAGCCCAGCAATGTGTCTGCCTAATAGACAATCAGCTTCTCTGATGCTGTCTCTCTCCCTCTCCTGGATATATGAATGGGACCCACAGATGTGAATTTAAGATGCAAAGTGTGTTCCATGCAAGTGTCATGTTACTATGTTTCTATGGATTCTGTTATTTTAAATTGACGTTTTTTCTGATGCTTTGAGATACACACACATCCACATCCATATTAAATTGTTAGATACTTAGGAGTAAAAATATCCAAAGAGCAAATAACATATTAAAAGATCAGAGCTAACAAAAGCATAACTGTGTAAGCATGGCATTGTGTCCCCTGCTTTTTGTACTGGTCAGGTTATTTGATTTTCAAATACAAATGTAAAACACAGGAAGTTTCTTTATAAAGTGTGAGGCCATTGGTCCAGTTAGCTCAGTACTGTCTACACCAGGGATGGGGGACCTGTGGTGCACCAGTTCTTTTGAATTGCAGGTCCCATTGTATTTCTCCCTTGCTTATACTGGCTAGGACTAAGGGGAGTTGCAATCCAACAAAACTGGGAGGGTTCTATAATTTTCTGTTCTGAGCTATACTGACTGATAGTGGTCTCCAAGGTTTCAGAGAGGAGTCTCAACTCACTGGTTTAGAAGATGAACGGATATAGAGATCCTGTGAAGTAACTGGATGACACTGAAGAAAATCAGCAAGACAACTATATTTACTATATTGAAGGCCTCATCATATTATACAGGGGTAGATGTAATAGCATAGAGAATCATGTGCTTAGAACCAAAAACACCTAGACGCAAAGCAAATGACACATGTCAGTTCCATTCTCCTGTATCTCACCAGAGCTTGGAAATGTTTTGATTTTTTAGACTTTGTCTCCCAGGATTCTATAGCCAACATGACCACTGGTTATTCTGACCAGGAAATTCTGGATGTAGTACTCCAGGAAAATAACTTTGCCAATGTTTGCATGTTGTTTTGATATTAATGCTGATTAAAACATACTGGATATCTTGGGGCCTTTCTGCACTACTCTGTTATAGTGCTATTATTCCACTTTCAACATCTTGTGGAATTCTGGGGTTTGTAGTTTACTGAGGCCAAAGAGCTCTCTGGCTGAGAATTCTAAATGCCCCTCCCTATACTGTAAACCCAGGATTCCATAGGATGTTGAAAGTTAAATAATAGCACTATAACAGTGTAGTGTGGAATGGCCCTTAGATTTTAGAACTTTGAGGGCTAGTTGATTGTAGCTAGGATAATAGCATTGTACAATGCCACTATGGGTTGGCAGCTGCTCCTAGCACAATCGTCTCAACTTACCTTGCTGAGCTGATGTGACATTCTGTATTGGCTTTTGTGGAATGTTATTCAGAGATTTCTGACAGTTTTAAAGAAATAATTTGCTGAGGCATGACCTTGATGTCAGGCCTTAATATTTAGTTGGGTGAGCCTTTTTAATTCATCATTTCAGTTCAATGACACAACAACAAGCCTCCACCATATGTTTAAAAAAGCCTTTCATTCATATGTATGCATGGAATACATTTATGCATGACACTCTTGGCAGTTTGCAGAGCTGGATGGAGCGTGCGTGGGTGAAGCCCTAATTGGGATCATGCTTTGATAATTGTCGCCAAAATGTGTGGGGGCAGTGTGATTTAATGCTAGGCAAATCTAGATGAATGGAAGCATCCAGTAAGCCATTTTTGCATTACATAACAGCACAAATCACAGCCATTTCTTTGCTGAATGATACTCTGTGCATGGCTAGATCAGAGAAGTGCAGGACTTGTGATTATAATGATAGTTCTCCATCCAGAGATAGGCAGTGAAATAACACCACACTTTTTCTTAGCCCAGAGGGAGAAGGAAAGGAAACCATCACAGCAACAGCTCCTTCTCTGACTGATGGATCCATGCTTTCTCCACTTTGTCATGATGTTCCTTGCAGGAGGCAAAGAGTGCAGTCTCACAATGATCTTTGGATGCTTGGCCCTCTGGATGAGGCTGAGGCCAGAAAAGTACTATCTTCAGATCTGCAGTCTCCATGTACCTGTCAATTGTTGCATGAGCTTGCGTTTATCTTTTTGGACCACAGCTTTCAGAATGCCACATGCAAGCTTGGTAGCCGTCCACAGAGGTAATGTTTCCAAAGTTTGACTGGAGCTGAGTGTTCTGTCTGACAAGAAAGAGGAGAGCATACTGTGTGGCACTGCTCCTTCCTTGGTCATGATGCATTATTTTTTTTTAAAAAAAGCAGAGGTAGCAATGTACACCCAACTATGATTTTCAGAGGGAAAGATGATTTTTAGTGTAGATGATTTTTTTTTTGTCTTGATGACCAACGTGGTGCTACAGCATCTTGGTAAATTTCAAACTGTAATTTTGAGACTTGCCAAGATGTTGTACCACCACAATGGTCATGTATCAGATCTGAGAAAAAGCATTTTTATCCGCATTGTGATCTCTTTATAGACTAGAACTACACCTTTTGTGTGACATTGAGAGGCTATTAAATTAGAACCTAACAAACAGGATCACTAACAAGCAGCATTAAGCAAAGCCTTGGTGGAATTACGTCATTCATCTCCTACCCTTGCCAGCAGCCATCAGTGATGATAGGGAGGTGGGAAAATACAAAATTGAAACACATTGTAGTGACTCTATAGCATCTAGGAATGCATTTCTGATAACCTCCAACATTTTGCAGATAAAAACCAGGACATCTGTGGCGAAGTAATGTTGCCCCCTTGGTAAACCCTGTCCTGGGGTCTACAAATTTGATATAAAATTAATCTAACCCACCAGAGAGGTCACCCGAATGAGCACATAGGCAATAACGGTTGGTCATGCGATCGAATGAACCAGGTCAGGCCAGTAAAATCTCCAGTCACGTAGCCACAGAAGACCTCATGTTGAGATAGCCCATGGTGGACAAAAGGTCCTTAACCTTTAAGGAGTCCACTTGAAGGGAGTAAAAGTATTCCTGGAAAGCTGGGCACCGGAAGCAATAAAACCTTATCAAATCCATCTCCAGAAACCTCAAAGCAGAGGAAGATTCTGTTAGTGGGATGACACCTTGTTATCTTCTGATATCAGAGAAATGCCAGGTGTGGAGTGCCTTCAAATTAAATTTTTCCCACAAATAGTCTCTGTTTTTGGGCAAGTTAGGCAGGAGAGAAAGGCGAGACAAGGAGAATGAGTATGATGCCTCCCAGTCATACCAACTGACCGGTTCCTTCTCAGCATCTCTTCACTGAGCTGCTGTTTGATCGCTGCTTCCCATACTAAGGACTTCAGGAAGAGGTGCATTATCATCCAAGCTGCAAATCCCTCAACAATCCCTCTATCTTATTTCCACTCTTTATTTCTATTAGCCCTTGGGTATGTGTGTGCGTGTTTGCATTAGTGTGAATTATTACTATTCAATAAAGTCATTCATTGAACCTTTTTGTGTGATTTCTGAGTGAGCCTGACCCCGTAAACATTGGGTAAAAGATCCTTAATTACCCTGCCCTCTTTGCATTGCTAAACCAGTGTTCATAGCTAATTTTCCCCACAAGTGACAATTTTGACAGGTGTTGGGAATCCCTCTAAGGGACCCCCAGCAAGCAGGGAAACAGTAACACCAGAGTGTTGTCAATAAGTAGAAAATATTAATGAGTTATTAATAATGCCTACAAGTGGGTTTTTGTTTTGCCTGGGTCTATCGGGAACAGCAAGAGTCTGTCTTTCCTATCCTCTGTCTCCTGCTAATTAACTTTAAACTCCTTTATCACCTTGAATTCAGGTTGCAGCTATTGAAGTAAACCAAGAACAAAGAGGTTAGTGGGAAGAGGAGAGAGACATTGGGACATTTTAAAAGCAGTTGAAAAAATGGAATGACAGAGGATTAAATGGGACATTTCTGGCCAAATGGGACAGTTGGAGGATGATACGATTTCCCAACAGCCCTTACTATAACCTATGTCTATGAGGACTGCTTTCTTTTGGTGGATGAGGGAAAGGAAAGGGAGAGATACACACAATGAGAGCAAAAGAACTTCAATTGTGGTAGATCTTTGTGAAAGCTGATGAAACAGTTATAGGGAGTCAGAGGAAGATCAGATTTTTCTTTTTTAGCAGTTTCAAACAAAGATAATTCTGACTCTGTTAAGTGGGTCTGTGCAGAAAACCATCAAATGGGAAACCTTAACTTACTGCCAAAACTGTACAGGCATGTTAACCTGAAAAACACGAACTGCATATCCTACAGCTTTTGACAGATGAAAACCAGGACACATGTGGCTAAACCACATCAGAATATGGTTGAAAGGATATGGCAGGCAAAAGTTATTAACAAGGAAGAACACATAAAATTACTATTTTAAGCAGAGAAACCTTAGCGTTCATATACCAGGTTCAGGAAGGGCAAGACTCCACCCCTTCCTCTTCTCTCTGACCTACCAAATTAATTGATTGCAAAGTACTTTTGCATTTTAAATTCAGTTTGCAGCCATCAAAATAAGCCAAGGACAAAGTGGGAGAAAGGGAGAAAGAGGAGAGGGAAACCAGGATGTTTTAAAAGCAGCTGAGAAAGTGGGATGGCTGAAGGTTAACTGGAGCTATTCCTGCCAGTCTGGGATGGTTGGAGGGTATGAAACTGAACTTCACCAACAGGACATAATTGATCTCCTCTTATTATGGAAAATAAGCAGGATCAGGCTTCATTAGTACCTGAGTGGGAGACCACCAGGGTTCACCAGGGCTCACCATGTAGGCCTAGGAAAAAAATGCCATCCTGAAACCCTTAGATGCACCTTCCAGTCAAGAGCTGCCAGTGCTGTGTTAAATTGACTGATGGCCCGAACCAGTATAAGACAGCTTCCGGTGTTTCTCAGTTACTTCCAGACGGAAGGCTCTGCTATCAGTCAGTGTAGCTATGCTGTTTTTTTTGTTTTTTTTTCCATGAAAAGAAAGGAGTCAGGAAGAAAAGCGGGGAAAATGGATGAGTTATGAGATGAAGACAGTTTGGACATCCTGTGAAATTCTGTGAATATGGCAGGGCAATTGCCTGATAAAATCCTCCCCTGGATGCCTCCCCAGTTGTTTGTTAACAATCTTAGTGTGATTGCCGAACCTGCCAGAGTTAGAGGTTGCTAACTCAGAAATTCCTTAAGAATTCACACATTTGCTCCTGATTATAGCAGCATATTGCTGATTTAAATTAGGGACGGGCCAACCAAATCCGTGAATCCTCGAATCCTTGGGAAGGATTCGAGATTCGCAAATCTGAATCGCTGGGCCCAAACAGACGAATCGAATCCCTGCATGCCCTGGAGCCTGAGTGCCCCGGATCAGGCCCACGCAGGCAGGCAGGGCCAGCGAGAGCTGCTTTCCTGCACGCCAGGAGGCCTGAGCTGGCATGAGAGCCCCGGATGAGGCAGGCGCAGGTGCGCAGGGGCGGTGAGAGCCGCTTTCCTGCATGCTCAGAGGCCTAAGCTGGTGTGAGCACCCCAGATCAGGCCCATGCAGGTGTGCAGGGGTGGCGAGAATCTCTTCCTATTTTTTTGACTTGAGACTGGAGGGTAGGGATTGGGACTGGACTAGAGGCTGGTGTTTGTTTTTGTTAAGTGCCTTCCTTGTTTTAGGACTTGAGACTGGAGATCAGGGTAGAGAATTGAGACTGGGCTAGAGGCTGGTGTTTTTGTTTTTTGTTTTTTTAAAGTCCCTTCCTTGTTGCAGGACTTGAGACTTGACTGGAAAGTACAGTGTTCTTGAGATTTCAAGGACAGCTGAAAAAGATTCCTTTGCAGAGCTCCCTTGCAAAGCTCTTTAGTACACAATTCTGGGGTTTGTAGTTGGACAAGGTGTCAGAACCTTCTCTGTCAAAGTGTGCTGGTGCATCATCAAACTACAAACCTCAGGATGCCAGAAGGAGCTATGCAAAGAAAATCCAGTTTTGACCTGGATTATCTCTGTACTGTAGTATGTGGCCCTGTTTACACAGGCAGGAAAATGTGGGATTAATAATCCACATTTTCCTGCTTGTGTAGAAAGGGACTTCATGCCATTTTCAATCTGGCAAGATCCTGAGGCAGAACAATGACAATTGTCCTGGCCAGATTTCCTCAGAGAGAGGTTTGCCTTCACCTAGCCTTTTCTAAGGCTGAGAGAGTGTGTCTTTCCCAAGATTATCCTTTTTTTTTTTTTTGGGTAATAGTCAACCCAGCAGATGGCATCATCTTGAGCATCCTCCAACATCTGGAGCTACTTCCAAATTACATGTAATTCTTAATAAGAAGTATATGGGTATGTTTTCCTGAAAGTGAAAACTATTATTTAATTTGTTTTTCATTAAACAAAGATGTCAAATTCTGCTTCAAAACACTTTTCAGTAGAAGTGCTTTGTTTCCCTTGCCTTTTAAACCTTTTTGTAAAAAACGATTCAAAAGATTCAAGATTCGTGAGATTTGTGGATTCGCAAAACCCTCCAGGGATTCGGATTTCGATTCAGAAAATTCTGAATTCATCTCATCTCTAATTTAAATATTTGTTACAACACAGTAAACAAACAGGAGTACTTTTTAGCATGTTGGTGCAGGTGTGTTTCACATAATAAGTCATTCTTTCCATAATTGTATAAAAGCTTGACAGCTGAGCAATGATAGCTAAGGCTAGGTTGCAGTCCATGTCTCATGAAGAATACACATTTATTAAGCTACAATTTAGCCATTTCCACATTAGGCTGTTATAGCGCTATCATTCCACTTTCAACATTCTATGAAATCCTGGGGTTTGCAGTTTAGGTAGGGACCAGCTGGCCCCTCCCTAAAGTGCAAACCTTAGGATTCCATAGGATGTTGAAAGTGGAATGATAGCGCTATAACAGCCTAATGTGGAAATGGCCTAAAGATTAAAGTAAAGCAGGACTGCAGCCTCAACTGATTAATATTTAAAAAGAAAAGCATATGATTTCTATGTAAAACAAATGCACTAACTTTTTTTCTTTCTCTATAGCAATTTGAATGTATTCTAAGGCTATATTAACAGCAAAATTGAAAGGAATGTAGACAAGTCTGAAGAGAGGAAGTGTGGTGCATTCTTAAATACTGCCAATTGAGTATGTTTTCCTCTTCAACACTATTAGGAAGCAAGGCTACATCCTTCCGCATCCTTCCGCCCCCTTCCTCACTTACATATAGAGTCTGAAATAAGTGAGTAATTTGAATTAAATGTAGGTGTTGCAAGCATTTGAGAAAATTTCCACTTTCAGCTTTTTGTGTAATCATGGAGGATGTAAGAATCGGATGATTGATACATATGAGCATTAACAGTATGTTACCAAGTAGTCTAGATGTCTCAACAATTTTCTGTCTACACTGCTCAATTAATGGAGATTTCTAATAAGTGCTCCGCTATGTATGTGCTATTGTTGGTAGCAAAGAATTTAAGCCTTGAAATACCAGTTTTGGGCTTTGCAATACCAATTATTACTCCATAGCTCAGATAGTGGAAATCAGATAAATTACCAGTTTTAAGGGATTTGTAATTTGTAATAAATTTAGAAAATTATGAGGACCAAGCTGGGGTCATAAGTGATCATATCCTAATGAAGGTCTGGGAAAATGGAGAAGCTGGAAGCAGCAGGAAACTAGAAGAAACAGAGAGCTGAAATGCAAGCAGAAATTATATTAAGCCTTAGAAAGACTTCATACTGCTTACCAGCTGCAAGAGCTGAAATTGCATATCAATATTCTCTTCCATGAAGATTTCCAGATGGCAGCCATTTTTCATCCTCCATTTTTCTATCAGAAAAGTTTTCATCAAACCCCATGATGCCTCAAGTCACTTGAGGCATCAGCTTGAAAGTGGTTTCCATAGCTGTGTGAGCCCCTGTCGATACTTGCTAAGGGATGATACTTTTCTCTCCAGCCCCTAGCCTTTTTCTGTTCCATGCACACTGGTGACTTTTGAGATGCCATCTTCATTTAACTCACCAACCAAAAAATGTGACAGACAGTGGAATAGGTTGGAAACCAGATTCATGCATGCAGTTTTGGTATCTGATAAAACAGGTGTAAATCATGCTCACCAAAAAGATGTGTACTATGTTAGATGAACTAACTTGCAATACAATATCAAGGTCTCTTTCACACTAATTGGTTATAGCATTTTGATACCATTTTAACTGCAATGGTTTCATTGTATAGGATCCTGAGATTTGTACTTTCATGAGGCACTTATAATTCTCTGTCAGAAAACTCTAGCCTCTCATTAAACTACAAATCCTGGGATTCCTTGGAAGACAGCCATGGCAGTTAAAGTTGTATCAAAGTGCTATAATTGGGTAGTGTGAAAGAGACCCATGTATTCAAAAGTTAAGAAAACAGAGGGTGGTAGAATGCCAAAAACATTCTTTCCTTGGGTCTCTAATTGGTTTACTTATGGCCTTGTAAGAACTTTCCAATTCAAAATTCACACAGACACACATCCCAGTGCTATGCTTTGTAATCAATTACTTTTTTTTTTTTAAATCACTCAGTTCTGATTCTTAGCCATGCTTGTTGTTCCTGGTTCTGATCACTGTTGCTATTAGTGCTGGCATTGTTGTTAATGTGGGGGTGTATGGTTGCTATCACACCAACTGCTAGACACAGACTTGCAAGTGGAATTGTCCTGTCTTCAGTGCCTTATGAATCAAAAGTTCTCTCAAGGATACATACCACAATCACTGCCTTTTCATTTCCTCACATTTTTGAAAACAGATCTGAAAGCTGTTGTTGCTATTATTGTTTGCCTTCAAGTAATTTCTGACTTACTGTGACCCTACAATTAATTTATCACAGGATATCTTGGAAAGATTTGTTCAGAAGAGATTTGCCTTTTCCTCCTCTGAAACTGAGAGAGTTTGACTTGCCCAAGGTCAGCCCCTGGGTTTCTATGGCAGGGATTTGAACCTTGATCTAGAAGAAGGGGAAACCACCAAAGAAAGATTTAAGCAAGTAGCCAGGAGATGTAGGGAGGAAGTCAGAAAGGCTAAAGCACAGAACGAACTTAGGCTGGCCAGAGACATTAAAAACAATAAAAAAGGCTTTTTAAAATATGTCCGCAGCAAAAGGAAAAAGAAGAAGACAGTAGGGTCGCTGCGCAGAGAAGATGGCAAATTACTCACAGGGGGAAGAGAAAAGGCAGAACTCCTTAACACCTTCTTTGCCTCAGTTTTTTCCAAGAAGGACACAAGCACTCAACCTGGCGGTTGGGGAGCAGGTGAGGAAGCAGAGGAAATGAGGCACATAATAGGTAGAGAGGTGGTACAGGAATACCTGGCCGCATTGGATGAATTCAAGTCTCCAGGGCCAGATGAATTGCATCCTAGGATATTAAAAGAACTGGCAGAGGTCATTTCAGAACCGCTTGCTATAATCTTTGAGAAATCTTGGAGGACAGGAGAAGTTCCAGCAGACTGGAAGAGGGCAAATGTTGTTCCCATCTTCAAGAAGGGAAAAAAAGAGGACCCAAATAATTATCGCCCAGTCAGCCTGATGTCAGTACCCGGAAAGATCCTGGAGCAGATCATTAAGCAGTCAGTTTCTAATCATTTAGAAAGCAACGCGGTAATCACGAGAAGTCAACATGGATTTCTCAAAAATAAGTCATACTAGACTAATCTTATCTCTTTTTATGACAGAGTTACTAGCTGGATAGATGAAGGGAATACTGTGGATGTAGCATATCTCGATTTCAGTAAGGCCTTTGACAAAGTTCTCCATGACATTCTTGCACAGAAGCTAGTAAAATGTGGGCTGGACAGGGCTACTGTTAGTTGGATTTGTAATTGGTTGACCGACCGAACCCAAAGGGTGATCACGAATGGCTGCTTTTCATCCTGGAGAGAAGTGACTAGTGGGGTGCCACAGGGTTCTGTCCTGGGCCCAGTGCTGTTCAACATTTTTATCAATGACTTGGATGAAGGAATAGAGGGCATGCTCATCAAATTTGCAGATGACACCAAATTGGGAGGGGTTGCTAATACGCCAGAGGACAGGATCAAAATTCAAAATGTCCTGGATAGATTGGAGAGCTGGGCCGAGGCGAACAAAATGAAATTCAACAGAGAGAAGTATAAGGTCCTACACTTAGGTAGAAAAAATGGAATACAGAAATATAGGATGGGGGACACGTGGCTGGATAGCAGTACGTGTGAAAGGGATCTAGGAGTCTTAATAGACCACAAGCTGAACATGAGTCAGCAGTGTGATGCGGCAGCCACGAAAGCCAATGCAATTCTCGGCTGCATCAATAGGAGTATGGTATCTAGATCGAGGAAGGTACTGGTACCACTCTACTCTGCTTTGGTTAGACCCCATCTTGAATACTGTGTCCAGTTCTGGGCGCCCCAATTCAAGAAGGATATTGACAAGCTGGAGCAAGTCCAGAGGAGGGCAACCAAAATGGTGAGAGGCCTGGAAGCCATGCCCTATGAGGATAGACTTAGAGAGCTGGGTATGTTTAGTCTGCAGAAGAGAAGGTTAAGAGGGGACATGATAGCCATGTTTAAATATTTGAAGGGATGCCACGTAGAGGAGGGAGAGGGCTTGTTTTCTGCTGCTCCAGAGACCAGGACAAGGAGCAATGGATTCAAGCTGCAGGAAAGGAGATTCCACCTGAACCTCAGAAAGAACTTCCTGACGGTCAGGGCTGTCCGGCAGTGGAATCTGCTGCCTCGGAGTGTAGTGGAGTCTCCTTCCTTGGAGGATTTTAAGCAGAGGCTTGATGGCCATCTGTCGGGATTGCTTTGAGGGTGTTCCTGCATGGCAGGGGGTTGGACTGGATGGCCTGTGTGGTCTCTTCCAACTCTAGATTTCTATGATTCTATGATTTTATGATCTCTAGTTATAGCTCAGTGCTCAAACTGCTACACCATGCTGGCCACACCAGCAGGCTATGAAGTCAGTCAAAATAAATCTTTCCAATCATTTTGCCCTATTAAGAAACTTCCTACATTCAATCCATGTGAGTCAAGGATCGCAAATGTAAAATTCTACTTCACAGGCGGTGAATAGATTCTGCCCTTTGCCATTGTTCTGCTCAATGTCTGGAATCTCAACCAGGACTCTTAAAGTTTAGGGTACTCCTTTTGTACTCGTATGTTTTTCTCCTCCTCATATAACAACATTTTGGGTGGAGGGTCAGATGGATGGGAGGAAATCAGGACAGTAGGGAAACTTTACACTTCTCTGAGTACTGAAGCTCTATTCCCCATCAATAATGTGGGTGTTCTTTTATTACATTAATTAAACTATCCTATCAGGACTACATCTTCTCATCATTTTAGGACAATTTGTAATCATGGGTATCAAAAAGAAAGCAATTAAAAAGTTTACTATAAAATAAATTGTCTCAGGAAATAAGAACTTTTTTTTGCTTTGGGTCAAAATGAGTCTAAGGGGCTAGCAGACTTCATATGGGAGGGTCTTCAGCAGTCACCATGAAAGAAAGATCTTTCTTTTATAGCTATACAACAAACCTCTCATAAAGCAGGTACCCAGGAGATGACCACAGCAAGGTGGGATGACATGGGAAAAGGTACTTTTTACTGTATCTGGATCTCAGTTTCTTTAGGACAGGTATGGGCAACTACAAAGAGCTATGGAGCCACAAGGCCTTCCTAAGGAATCTGGAACTCCACGTTATCAGTCCAACTGCATCCCCCCTCCAAAAAAAAAAAAGAAAAGAAAAGAAAAAGACAAAGAAAAGAAAAAAAAAGATAAAAAATAAAAATTTCAAACAAGCAAACAAACTCAAGACTTTCCTTTTAAAAGATCAACAAAATGCATCCCAACAACCCCTATAATGTTTGGGTAGCAAATTTTTGTCACATTTAAAGCACAGGAGAGGCTTTAAAAAAAAAACAGGAAATGACTGGAAGGTCAATTGCTGGGTTATTTCTGTCCCCTCCCAGAAAAATTCTCTTGGGTCTAAAATAGCTCAGGAGACTTGAAAAGCATGGCATAATGGTCTCCAACACCACCTAGGGGTGGATATGGACAAGAAATCTGAAATTTTCTGTTTTTTTTAAGAATTCTACTTTTTTAAAAAAATGGGGGACCTTGAGTATTCCCTGTCACCAAGGCTATATGAGAAGTTAGGAAACATGGTGCAAAACTTAATCATGAACCTTCCTATTTGCATATAGTTTGATTGCATATAGTTAGATTGAAAGCCTTTGCTACCAGTTATCCACAAGTGGGCCATGGTTTTTCAAAAAAGCATTCTAGTTGACCAGCGTATTTGCTGTGGAATTATGGAATCATGCTTTCCATGTGACGATTTGCACACAAAACTTGGGAAAATGACAATTGTGGAGTCTAGTCCCCAAAATCTCCCAGCCATCATGTGTGTGTTTTCATCCAAAAGTAGAGTTTCCAATTTCAGCAGTTGTCAGATTTGTCCAGTAAAAAAAAATCTGGAAATAGAAAATTCTCATCCAGATTATAACTTTAAGATAAAAACAGGAAGGTTGTGTAAAGAGATTGGTTATGGTAGTACTGAGAATGGCAGCAGCAGTCCTCCTTTCTCCCTGTGTTTAAGACCAGTTGGTGCTGGACCACCACTTTGGAAAAACAGAGGTCCTGTTCAACTCAGAACAGCTGCAAGAGGAGTAGCAGCAAACTCCAGAATGGATTCACCACACACAGGAGGTAAATATACCAGCCACTCCAGATTGAGTATGCCTATAGTCATCCAAACTATTTGAGTGATTTTATCAACAGCATGACACTGCAGAAAGCTGCAAGTTCCCTTACATCTAGGGTGTTACAGGATCAAGTCATTATAAGCAGTCTTCCCTGGAAAAGCGGGTTTAAAAGATTCCACTGAATAATAGAGTAACATGGGCTACAGCCTGGCATTAACAGAAAGATTGATGCAATAAGTTAAGGTGTCAAGGAACGCAGAAAGCTATGATGCTTTTTATTAAAAACCTGAAAACTCATTATTATACACATAAATGTCCAGCTTGACATGGATCTCCATGTAAAGATGCCATAGGTTTATTGTAAGAATGACATTTGATGATCCCAGCTCAAATAGACATTAAATCAATGAGATTTGTCTAAGTTTTGATTTGTCACTCAGCAAATCATTTGGCAGATCTGCTCTGTTTGTGGGTGATGAATCAGTTTAGATCAGCATCTTTATGATATGGGCTTTTGCATAACATTTGCAATTTCTGCTATCTAGTGTTGTGCGTGTTTTGATTCTTTGGTTCTTTTTTATTTTCTCATTTGGATGGTATGGTTGAGTTTAAGACTCAAACATTTATTTTTTTTCTAAAACTGTCTCAAGCTGAAACAGACCCTAAAATGACTGAACAGTCCTCCCTGGTGACTACTGAAATGATGCTGTTACTGTAGTTTATAGTCCAGGCCCAAGGCTTATTAAATATAATTTGATATCAAGAGATTGGCCATCCCAAACCGTTCTTCTCCACGTGCTCGCGAGGCCCCTGGACAAGCATGCACACGGACACGGCCGAACTAGCTGATAAGATAAATCCAGGCAGGCCAGTAATTGCCAGAATGCCATTTCAGGAGACCTCCAGGCAAGTACACTTTAAAACTACATTATGTATGCATGCAGCATACAAAAGATTCTCTGCCCCGAACCACCGGCTTGACAAGATTAGCGCTTACGAATAGCCAACTGACAAGTGCTCCCCATTTGCATACTGTCTGCACTATTGACAACTCTGTCAACATTCAATCATTCAAAGTACTGACCTTTCGGAGGCTTTGTCTCCAACCTGAAACCCATTGTTTTCCCCGGGAACGGACTAGCCTACAGGCACATTTTCCTCTATAAGAACCCCTGGTCTTGAGCGTTTCTTCAGATCGCTCCTGGCTTCCATCCAGCCTTGCTGCTGCTCCATTTGCCAAGCCTTCCCCTCAGCTTCCATGTGCTGAGAATCTCTGACTTTTCTTCTGACTATCCGGGCTACAGGATCAGGTGCAGTATTTCGCCTGAAAAATCCCTCTTAAAACCCTCTATCAAATCTCCTACCTTTCTCTTCTTAGGTCTGTGTGAGTGATTGCATACATATGTATCGACTGTATTTCAAAATAAAGAAAACAATTATTATTTACTTCTGCTTGATTATTGACTCGGCCTGACCCCGTAAACATTGGGTCCAAGATCTTGCTAGGTTGCCCTGCCTCTTGCATTGCTTTAGCTTATGGTCTTGCTAATTCTCATTCCCCATTATTTGGAGCATATTGAGGTGTCCCTCACGGGACCACAGAAATCAGGGTAATAGTGCAATAGTGGTAAAAAATCTTTGCTGCCAAAAGGAACAGCAAAAGGTGTTGCTTTGTTATAGTGTGGTAAGCTCGTGCATTTAATAAAAATTAACTGTCTGCTAGAAAACTGTCTTTGGCAATTCCTCTGCATCTCTTTTTCTCTCTCTCTCTGTTTTTCCTGTGGCTAGTAGGACTCTCCTTCACATCTGGAATTTTAAGCATATGATATTCACCTTTTGAACACCTAACAAACCTATTTGACAAATGAGATATATGTGAGTGTTGTACCATGAGATGGAATGCTTGTTTTAAGCCTCTTTCAGATCTCTTGAAAATGGTTTATCTTTTCTCTGCACACCAAAGCTTTGTTTAAATTCACCCGTCATCTGCTGAGTGAGACAATTGTTGAGGAGATAGCACCCTCAAGTGGCAGTAACACAGGATGTTTCATTTACTGACAAAAAACTCAAAGTGAAGCAATTATTCTTTTTACTCTGTGATTTTCATTTCAAATTAAGTTTGTTCAGTTAGACAGAGTTATCAAAGTCTGCTCACTTTGATTTTTTCAGAGTGAGGAAGATGGTTAAAAATGATCTTATAGCTTAAAATTTACTTATTTACCTCTGTTTAAGCCATTCTGTGTAATATTTTACTCCTGAGATGGAGAAGGTATTCTCCATCTCCATAAAGTTCCCATAAAAGCTCACATAGTGAATAGGTTCAGTAAATTAAGCTGCTGGCCAGACTTACTGGTGACAGAATGAATGCTTAGCATCATTATTAGTTTAGTGGTTTCCATGGAACATGGGGATAATTTATCTAGGCAATGAAGACATAAATAAAATATGGACACTATTATATAAAAGGTCTAGGGAACATCAAGGGTAAACAATGCAAAGCAGTTCAGGAAAAGCTTTCTACACTAATGTAAAGTCCTCTTGAGATTTGATGAAAATATCTTGTCATCCTAAGATCACTTTTGCCTGTATATTATCCTCTTAATGTAATGCTAGGGGAACCTAAGGACATCTACTGGAAAAATAAATGGCAGATAACTGAGAACAATATAAAATGATGTTGTCTACCGATATTACCCATATGAGTAAAGTAGTATTCTATGACTAACAGAATGCATAATAAATTGAGTGCATTGAGAACAGGCTATAATAAGTTGATTAATCACTTCGACTAACTGATTAAAAATCTTTGGATGAAAATGTGTTGGGAAATGGAAAAGACAGTAGTGGATCTCTCAAACAGAGTTATCAGTTTGGCATGGAAGAAGATGTACAACAGCCAGTCCTATCCCAACTATGTCTTCACACAAGGTCTAGTAGACAAAGGAAATAATCTTTGTAAAACATATAAAAGCAGCTTTACTTACATATTACTTATGCATAGTCAGACATAGGGTTTTGTGGATGAGAGAAAAATAACATAAAATGGTTGCTGATTAGAGTGAAGCAGGAAGAGAGAGAATGTAGAAAAGCAAACAAACAGGTAGTCACCACAACTACATGCTATGCTCAAACTCTTATGGATTAATAGACAAACTAGAATTTGTGTTTGTAAGGGTTGCTGGCTCTAGCAAAATTGGACCACAATTAATCAAGAACAATTTTAAAATATTTGTTATTTTTTAGTAAAAAAAACCTGCAGAAATTATGAGTGCTTGCTTTGATATGTGGATCTATAATCTAAAGTGAATAGAGTACAAATGTAATGGATGAATCAATTCAAACAAAGACATGTAGTTTACAGTCCAAGAAATGAATGCCGAACTGTTATATCTTAAAAGAATTCTGAATCTGCAAATAAACCTGGGAAGTGTCTCTTTTATAAGCTGAGTCAGGAATGGAGAAAGAAATCTTCACAAATATGGGGAGGGGAGATCAGTATGCAACAGATAATTTGAAATATTAAAAGCCTTTGAGGAATGTTACTGAGGTTTATGTTTAAGAGACAGTGAAAAAATCTCAGATATGGAAGACTATGTGGATAGACTCCAGTTGGATAAACTAGGGCCCTTTCCACATGGTAGGGTCAGCAACGTCCTTTTGCTCCAGCCCCGGCAGGGAGGGAAAGCATGCCAGGAATGCTGCCCTCTGCACTTTGCCCAGTCACTGCGGAGGGGAGGCTCTGGCCCTGCCTCTTTCCTTCTGCAGCTCAGCCGGGCATTTGCCATTGCTGCACTGGGGAGGGAGGTGTCGCCAGTGCCCTTCTGCCCTTCCAGATAGCCGGGAAAGGCAGCAGTGTGGCACGACGGTAAGTGTAAAAAGGATTTTTTTCCATTTTACATATACCGCACTCAAGTGACAACAAGATGGCAATGGAACTGTAACGACGTGCAGAAGCACGACCTGCAGAGTGTTGTCATTATGTCACAACTGCAGGGCAGCCATATGATACAGAAAGGGCCTAGGTCTGAAATGAAAGCAAAGTTAGAATGGGTATGTGACAACTATGGAGCTTATCTAAGCAATTGAAAAGATTAAAGCTTGGAAAGATCCAGGCTTAGACAGACTATCTGTAGTATATTATGAAAAAAACTGAAGATGAGTTACTTCAACCGGTAAAGATGGTATGTGATAGGTTATTAGGAAAAAGATGGATGCTAGACTCTTGAAAAAAGGCCTATATTACCGAGATTCATGAAGAAGATACAGATGAGACACTAACAAAGAATTATAGACCTATCTCATTACTAAACAACACTGTAAGATATTTACTGTTATTGTGGCAAGCAGACTGACAAAACAGTCTCAGAATATCTATGAGGATCAGAATGGATTTTTTTCAAAAAGACAAAGAATAATATAACAACAGTTCTTAATATTATCAAGCATTTGGAATATCATAATGACAAAAAGTTGTTTTGATTTTTTTTTATGCAGAGAAAGCATTTGATAATAGTTTTTGGAATTATTTCAAGCATTGGAGAGAATGGACTGCAATGAAAATATTATTCATGCAATAAAGACGATATATTCAGTTCAGAAAGCTCAAATTTTAATAAATGGCAATATAACAACACCAACTGAGATACAAAAGTGAACTAGACAAGGTTGTCCTCTCTCAACTTTGCTGTTTATTTTGGTGTTGGAGAAATTACTGAGAGATATCAGATGCCACCTCACCACAGGAAACCTTTTTCAGGAAAAAAAATGGGTTAAAAATCACGGATGGTCATTTTATGATGACCTTTTGTACTTTGAGCAAGACAATTGGGAGTTTAAATCAAGTGAGATGCTTCTTAAAAGAAGGCAAAGATCTTGATTGGTTTGCTTATATTCAACTAAAGTATACTTTTAATCAAGATAAGAGAGATCTAGCCATAGAAGTTGGAGAAAAATGGAGTTTTATTTAGAGTTGTGTAAAGGTGAGGGCCATGTAATTAGAAAAGTTGTAGAGATGCCTTTTGAAACTAGAGATAGAAGACAAACCTGTAAAACATTGTATTACAAGGTGGGCCCAGTGTTTGGGAGACAATGTCCATACTGATGCAGAGGAAAAATGTGGTCTAAAGATATAAAATTTACTTTGTGTAGTAATTTAAAAGAAAACATGTATAAAATGATATATAGATATTATCTGACCCAAGTAGGCTGTCAAAAAAGTATAAATATGTTTCAAATCAATATTGAGGATGTCAAGAGAAGGAGGGCTCCTTTTTCCATATGTGATGGACTTGTAAGAAGGAGAAAAGCTACTTGTCAAAGATTGACATATTAAACACACAAACAAAAAATTAAAGGCAGATTTTGTAATGTCACCAGAAAAGTTGTTGCTGGATATGATGGATAAAGAATTGGTTATTAAGTATGGATTACTTTGATATATGATAACTGTAGCAAGAACATTGTTTGCTCAAACTTGCAAATGGATTGAAGCGCCAACAGTGGAAGAATGGATTGTTAAAGTTGCTGAGTTAGACCAAATGGCCAAAACAACATGGGTTCTAAAGGATAAGCCAACTGAAGATTTTTTTGAAAGATGGGAAACTATTTAAGCACTTTTTGAGCAATAAGAAAGCCAACAATACAATAATCTGTGGCTATGGTTACTGGTAATTCTAGCAGGGTTATTTAGTTGGATCTGTAATGGTAGAATAACATTTTTTTCTACTTTCAGAAGAAAGTTTGGTTTGTGGGGTGCAGTCAGAGCCCTTTTGTGTTGCAGTAAGTTAATATTTGCTGTTTTAGTTAACTAGTGTTCCAGCACTGTGTTTTAGTTTTAGTTCAATGTTAGTTTTTTCTTTTCTTCTTTTTTCTTTTTCTGAAAGTGTATTACTTTAGTTGTGAATTAGGTTGTTTGTGTTAAAATTAATAAATAAAAACTTTTGTTATTTGACAACAAGATATAAAATTTACTTTAAAACAACAACAAAATCTTGAGCAAAGCCCAAGGTCACATTCAAGCAATTCTGTTTGTACAACAGCGCTTTTTTGGCCTCTCCTTCCCTGTGCAGGTGTCTATATCTTCTTAGAATCTGCTCCAGAGGGTTTTCCAGGTTTCAAGAGCAGATGTTCAGAGTGGAAGGGAAGCTGCAAGGAGAAGGTGGAATCACCACTCTGTCAGTGCTAAAAGACACTGCTGCTCTTTCAGCATGATGCCTTCATTCAGTGCTGTGCAACATGTGGCTCTCCAGTGCCTTTGTGATTGTCACCATCATCAGCAACAAAAATTGTCCCAGACTCACACTCCTGAAACTGGAAAGTATGATCTCTGTTGCTACAGTCTCTTCATTTATAGGGGATGATCTCTAAGGCAGCCACGTATGCAGTGATCATTGTGGGGCTTCAGTGTGAATGTTCAGTATTCCCATCACAGTTTGACTCATGTTGTAGGCAAACTTTCACAGGGTCAGTGTGTCTGATCCCATGGGATTCATTAGAGTATCATGGACAATAGCCATAAATAGACCGCAGGAACTGTCAAATCTTCTAAAGTCATCTAATCCAGTAGCCCTGGTCATATTCTCTGACAGTGGCCAATAATTTGGCTGTGCTGAATTATTCATGTAAGGAGTGGGGACACTCTGGCCCTTCAGATGTGCACGAATTCCAGTTCCCATCTACCCTAGTCAACAGGCTCTGTAGATAGAGAAGATGGGAATTGTAGTCCAACAATGCTTGGAGCACTACAGCCTACTCACCTTGATGAGTGATGTGAAGAATTACCTTCTTTTGGCTATCCTGAAGTTCTTCCCCATTCATTTCCCGGGGTGGACGAAATAATGATCTCACTTTGGAGCAGACAATGGCTCCCATAATTTCCCTCACACATTTGCAAACAGTGGAATATGACTATAAGTCTCAGTGTGAAAACAATGTTAAGCACGTTATTATGTATACAGGTAGGGCTACTACAAAGTAGGGTTGGTGGATGAAGTGCCACTACTGTGTGTATAATGCTGAGGAGCTTGTGTATGTAAACCTGCTCATCTCATTGACATGTGTTTGAACACTGTAGTTGTTTGAATGTGGGTCTAGGACTCTAGCAGACAAGGGTTGGAATCCCCACTAATGGATGACCTTGGGGAAGTCACCCTCTCACAGCTTCAGAGGAAAGTAATGACAAACCCCCTCTGAACAAATCATGCCAAGGAAACCCTGTGCTAGGTTTGCCTTCAGGTTGCCATAAGTCAGAAATAACATGAAAGGACACAAAAACAGCATGCTTTATACTTAATTTAGCTGACACTTGCAAAGTCATATTTTAATTTAGCTAACATGTGCAGAAGATAAGGTGCCAATGTAGCATAGTCACACTCTCTTAGCCTTAGAGGAAGGGAATTAAAAACCTCCCCTGAATAAATATTGCAAAGAAAACCCTAGCATAGGGTCACCATAAATCAGAATAGATTTGAAGGCACATAACAACAAAGCAGAGAAGATTAAAAGAAGCAGAATAAGTTTGCACATATCAGGATTTTATTTAAAGTTTTAAATATGTCCTGAATGTATTTAATGATCATGCCAAGTGTCTTAAATTGGCAGGGAACAGAATCAACTTTGCACTACTTTCCTGTAGGGTGTTTACAGTATCCTCACTATAAACTTTAACTGTGTGCTTAATGGAGTTCTTTTGCCATGGGATTAAAAAGCACATTTTCCTCCACAACTTGAAAATGCTGAATGCAGAAATCATGCAGAAACCAATAAAGAAAGTAGATGATGATTACCACCATGATGCTTTCTAGTTTTCAAGCACAGTGTGCTCAGTATATTTATTTGCATACAGGAATCTGGTGTGGCAAACTTTGTATGATAAATATGTCCTGAAAAATAATCCCACTCAGCACATTCTGACCCACTGAGGTCATGCCATATTTTTACACCTATGGTGTGAGGTTCTACTCCCCTCTTTTCTAACCTAGTACAACATACCAAAGACTGAGAAACATCTGTTGCAAATGCCACTGCATTTTCAGGATATTTGCAAGATGAGCAAAACATGCTTTTCATGAAGGACACTGAAAGAGAAGAACTTCCGCAGTGCAGATGCTAGAAGCAAGGATCCCATTTATTAGTCCCATAAAAGAATCATCTTACATTGTGCTGGCAGCATCCACAGATATATTCATATTTCTTTTCCTACTTTGTGTATAAAGTGCTAACTAAGGAAATTCAGCTTGATATCTTGAGCTGAAGTTTCTTCTCTCCTCTTGTTGTATTATGGAGTTAGGTTTTTCTGCTATTATATAATTTTCAATACAAGGAGAAACCTGAGTTTCCTGTTTTCTGTATTTGCATGAACATGAGCTGTGAGGGCCAGTAAAAACGTGCACATAAATCACAAATTTCATCATTCTTGGGATTGTGGGATTGGGAGTGTGGAGAGAGGAATCATATATCTGTCTCTTCCATAACTCTCTCCAAGACTGTCCTTATCCAGGCAAAATTAATCTGTTAGGGAAAGGACGATGCCCTATGCCATTTCCGCCTTACACTATTATAGTGCTATTATTCCACTTTCAACCTCCTATGGAATTCTGGGGTTGTAGTTTACTGAGGTCAAAGAACTCCCTGGCTGAGATTTCTGCTCCTCTCTAAACTGCAAACCCCAGGATTTCATAGGATGTTGAAAATGGAATAATAGCACTGTAACAGTGTAGGGCAGAAATGGCCATAGTTTTTCTAAATTGTGAGACACAGCATGATGTAGTGTTTTGAGTGTCAGATTAAGAATCTGGAGAATCAGTGTTTGAATCCCTTGCTCAGCCATGGAAATCCACAGGGTGACCTTGGGTAAGTCACACGGTCTTAGCCTCAGAGAACAATGGCAAATACCCTCTGAACAAATCTTGCCAAGAAAACCCCATGATAGGATTGCCATTAGTCAGAGTCAACCTGAAAGCACAAGACAACAGCAAATGTCTAAAGTATACTTCTATGTAGCAAATTCGACCCCCGCCTGCACTTTGGAATGGTAGAATTATAAGAACTCTGTACTTTGTGATTTTCCTTTCTTCATAAATAAAAAAATTATGTTTTATAGAATGGCACTGAATGTCTTCTTCTTTTTGCTGTGGCTATAATGAGATGTACATGGTTTTTAGATGTCAGAGAACACTCAAGCTGTACTGCCACTTCCCATGGTAAGTGTCCTCATCAAATCTTCTAATGTGGAGATCAAGGTCTCATTTACATTGCATAGTTACAGCACTTTGATACCATTAACTGCTATGGCTCTGCCTGTGGGATGTTGGGATCTGGAGTTCTATGAGGTATTTAGAATTTTCTTTTAGGTAGTTTTAGTGCCTCTCCAAACTACAACTTGTGTAGTGGATTGAGTGCTGGACTAGAGGACTCCAGGAGACCAAAGTTCAAATCTCTGCTCAGTGATGGAAACCCAGTGGGTGACAATAAGTCACACTCTCTCAACTTGCATAGAAGGCAATGACAAACCTCATTAATAAAGAACAAATCTTGCCAAGAAAACCCTATGACAGAGTTGCTATAAGCTAGAGTTGACCTGAAGACACATAACAATGGCTGGAATTCTATACGACTTCTCATTCTACATAAATTTGTATGCGCTTAACAAAGTAGCAGAGGAGCAAAGAAACCTGGTTGCTGAATTGTGAAGGTATGTAATGGGACTGGTAAGTGTGTCTGGTGCACATTAGGGGTCCCAGATGTGCATCATGGGCCTGATGCTCATTGGGGACTGTAGCTCAATGGTTCCAATTGACTTTGGTCCCACTGTGTATTGGTCCCTTTACTGGCCCTGCTGCATAGTTATATAACAGCAGTCCTCTACTACATATGGATATTGTGCAGCTTTGCAATTGTATTTCCTGCAGACACATGTCCACTTACAAGCATGCAATGTCCCAACAGGATTCTGACCAACAAAGTACAAAACCCTGGATTCTGTAAGATGCAACCATAGCAGTTTCTGTACACTGGAATCAGTTTGAAGATGTATTACAACATAATATCTCCCATCACCTTAGATATTGTTTTTAGAAAGTTAAAGAGGAGTGAGGAAAAATGTGGCCCATAGATCACATGCAGCCTCAAAGGCCATTTTCACACCTTACCAGTTCCTGCTGTGGTCCTGGTGTCATCCTGGCAGCGCATTTGCCGGGAAAGGAAACCAACATGAATGCTGCCTTCGGCACCCAGTGGGCTGCCTGCAGAGGGGAGTGTGAGCAACATGCTCTTTCCTTCTGCATCTGGCCTTTGTCCCATGCTGCATTGGGAAAGGAAGCATATAGATAATCTTTCTGCCAGTTCTGCGTGGCTTGCAGTGATGGGAGCATCATGCAAACATGGGCACTTAATGGATTTTTTTAATTAAGAAAATATCCTGTGATCAATGGGGACGCGCTGGCTGCAGGACCGTGATGATGTTGTGTGATAGCATGACTCATGGACTGCTGCCAGTGTGTCCCCATCACAGTACAGTAACACTGTGCAGAAATGACCAAAGTCTCCCTGAAGCCCCACAAGCCTCTAGACCCTCTCATTAAAAAAAAGGGGGGGATTCCCCACCAACCCAAAATGACTTTAAAATGCATCTGATTCTGTGGTTTGGCCTCCACTACCCCTCCAGTCCCCTTCCCCTATGGAAAAAGAACCTCCCCAAAGCTGGCTAAAAATCATCTAAAAATCTGAAAGTGACACAGCATAATTTCTCATTACACCAGACATGCCAGTGCAGCCAGGGTGAAAAATGGCCTCTGGGGCCCTTTGCAGTTGCCTATCATACTTTAAAGGGGAATGGTAGTGGTGGGTTTCTGGGGCCAAGTATGCCCTATTATTTTAGGGTGGGTCTTACTGACCAATTCATAATTCAACAATTGGGAGCTGCAACAAAATGCTGAAACATGCTCTGGATTCCATATCTAATCTTTTCAAAGTTCCTCCATTCCATTGTTCTCCCACCAGCTTGCTTTTTCACCACCATATACTTGATATACTGGATGCACTTAGCTGTCATTGGGGTGTTTGGTGTTTGGATTTCTTTTTTTACCACTTAGGTTTCTTCCCCATCCTTCTTGTACTTTAAAATACCATGTGGTGCCAAATATCTTAGAACCTCCAATTTGTGCATGGATGAGATGTCACACCCAAAATATAGCAGAGATTGGTCCCACAGCTTTGGAAGCATGTCCAGCAGCAGAGGATATCTTAGTAGCAATGCACTGTAGCCAGAAAAAACTCACCCACACCAGTTGTTTTCTTCCATCAAGAAGGCAATTTATTCTTGAGTTACAATGTGTACATATTTACAAGAATCTCCAGAAGGCATTCCAGCATCCCTCTACTTGCTCTTTCTGACAGAGCCTCCAACAGACACATCAGACACCATGAGCAACTTGTTGGCTAGCTCTCAGCTCCATTTATACTCACAATAGCTGATGCAATCCTGCCAGCCATTGCATTCTCCTCACACCTGATGCAACCTTCTCCCCTGATTGCTCATCAGCATGACTCAGCTAGAGTCACATGGCTCTCCACAGGTGCACTTAACGACCCACATCACAAAGTATTTTCTACAGGTTTGGTCCAACCTTCTCTGACATGAGATCATTTGGATGGGTTATTAAACCAAAAACAAGTTCACTATTACTACTATTTCTACTAAATACTATACCTTAGTAGTGAAAATGAAAAATTAGACTTTTTCATCCTCGCTGTTCATCCTCGTTTATCTTAACAGACAGTACTGATTTTGAACACGCTGGATGCCTGGATGTTCAGTAGCAGTCTTAGATCTGGTTACTCTAATTGTTGTTTACTTTCTAAACTAATATTAATTAGAATTATTTTTTCTTTTCCAGTTTTGCCCTTCTCAGTGAATTACAACTCAGTTCAAAATGCATTAAAATTATATTAAATCACACATTTTATCCCAATTTTTTTTAAGGACAAAATGAATACAGAGATGTATATTTTAGAGAAAAGAGCAAACAAAAATGTGCATGTGATTAAAATATATTCAAAAAATCTAAATTTTCTTCTCTTTTCTATTTTTAAAAATTTATCTCAGATTGATGAGTGAATAGGACAGACTGGAGTCACACCCAAAATATAGCAGAGATAGCATTTCTGCACAGTGGCACAGTCACAGACTGAGGGGGAAGGGAAAAAAAAGGAACACAAGAACATCTTTAGGACTGTTTTTTATTTTTATTATTATTTTAGCAAAATAAAAGGGAAGGAGAGATCTCATATTTGCCACAAGGAGGGACAGAGGAGAATTTCCCTTGGTTTGTATCTTAATAAGGAATGAACTTATTCACACATTCAGAAATGCTACTTGAATTGTGATGGGGTGGGGATAGTGCAGCCCTCTAGGTATTGTTGGGCTGAAATTCCAAGCATTTTTATAGTCTCCTATGCTGGCAAGGGCTGATAAGAGTTGTAATCCATCTTTAGGGCCAGAGTTTGTCACTCCTTGTATAGACTGTTCGAAAAGGGCCTTGGAGACCAAGGCCATTTCTACACGTTGCAATGGAATCGCCCTGGTCCAGTACTTACTGGACTTCTTGGCTCAACGCTCGGGTCCAGGCTGCTCTGGAGCAGTGCATGGCCGCTGCTCCGCACTGCTCCAGGGATGAAAATGGCGGCTTCTGGTTGGTGTAGGCTCTCCACCAACCGCTGAAGCTAGCCAGCCTAAAGCCCGCCTCCAGCAGATCTGCAGGCTCGCACTGGTGTGAGCCTGCAAATCTGCACCGGAGTGTGGGAACGCAGTGGCACAGAATGGCGTGCTCCGTGCTTGTTAAAAACCTGAAGAAACAGGTTTTTAAAAAGCACGCTGCACGACCACTTCGGGTTGTTCTGGAGTGGATTGAGGTGCGGAACTACGTAAAGTAGTCCGACCCACTCCGCTCCCATCTTCTCTGGAGGATGCTCTGCACTGATTTTTTAAGCCTGTGTGGAAATGGCCCAAGTTTTAATGTCCACTCACTCATAGAGCTCACTGAGTGATTGTGGGCCAGTTGCCACCTTTGATTCTCACCCACGTCAAAGGTTGTTGTGAAGATGGCAGAAAGAACTATGTACACTGCTTTTATCTTCTTGCTGCAAGGGTGAAGTGTAAGGCCTAAACCCAATGTGACACTTTCTAGGGATGGGATGAATCCAGAATTATCCAAATCCGAATCCCTGTAAGGTTCTGGGAATCCATGAATCTCACAAATCTCAAATCTTTCGAATCCTTTTTTACAAAAGAGTTTAAAAAGCAAGGGAAAGAAGGATAATCTTGGGCAAGACACACTCTCTTGGCCTTAGCAAAAGCCTAGGCAAAGGCAAACCTCCCTCGGAAGAAATCTGGCCAAAATAATTGTCATCATTTTGCCTCAGGATCTCCCCAGATTGAAAATGACATGAAGGCCCTTTCTACACAAGCAGGAAAATGTGGATTAATCCCACATTTTCCTGCCTGTCTAAACAGGGCCACATACTACAGTACAGAGATAATCCGGGTCAAAACTGACTTTTCTTTAGGTAGCTCTTTCTGGCATTCTGGGGTTTGTAGTTTGATGATGCACCAGCAGACTTTGGCAGAGAAGGCTGTGACACCTTGTCCAACTCCAAACCGCAGAATTGTGTCTGAAAGAGGTTTGCAAGGGAGCTATGCAAAGGAATGTTTCAGCTGTCCTTGAAATCTCAAGCCCGTAGCTTCCAGTCAAATACTGAACTTAAATTGAAATGTTCAGTTTAAATATCTTAGAATACAAGCTCAGATGTAATTTCTGAAATTGTTAGCAAAGGCCATTATTACTTTAAGGGAAAACTTCACTTACTTACTATCTTCCCTTGCATGTATGGTCTCACAGGTTTTCAGGTGTCCCAGTCTCCCTGGTTTTCAGGAGTCTCAGTCTCCACCAATCTATTTAGTTGGTGGGTTTGAAAGATTTGGTTTGTCTATTTTGGCACAGGAATTCAGATTCGGGAATTCGAATCCTTACCCAGGATTCGAAGGATTCGATTGGCCCATCCCTAATTTTTTCCATGTCTATCCTGTTTGCATATTGTGAGACAATGTGACTCATTAGAAGAAGATGATAGCATTTAGCAAAGTAGAAGGCAGTAGGAAATGAGGAAGGCTGCATTATGGGTGAATTGGTTCAATCAAGAAAGCAACAACCCTGGAACTGCAGGAGTTGAGTAGGGCTGTTGATGACTGGGGCTCTTGGAAGTCTTTCATTGATAGGTTCACCATCAGTCAAAATCAGCTTCATGGCAAATAACAGTGAAAAACCCTTTCACACCTTGGATCTGCCCCAATCCAGCCCTCCAGTACAGGTTTTTGGATACATGGTAGGAAAAGAGATCTGTCATCTGCCAGATTTGTCTGTTCTCTCAGTGGATTTCCCATGCTACATCCTGCCCAAATAATGCCTCGAGAAGAAACTTGAATTGTTTGTTCCTGCATTTACAGAGTATATTGTCATATGTCCATTTTCTCTGTCTTTCCTCCCCTCCCCAGCTTTTATGGTCTAGCTCTTATTGCCTTATTGTCTCTTTAGTTGTTTAGTGTAGGAGTAATCAGATAAATGATGCAATTCTACCAGCTTGGACATAGCCTTCTGTAAGGAGATGAGTTTTTCCATCTTTAGAAGGACACATTTGGATTATGCTTGTCATAATTCTCTTGGAGAAGAGAGAGAGAAGCCATATGGGTACTTAACAGTCCAGAGGTCAAGAAGTCAAGGAATCAATCTGTAGCTGAGAAAACTAGGACAGAGGGATGTGCAGAACAGTCAAATCTGGCCAAGGTAACACATTCTTTGGTTACATTCTGTTTGGATTATGACAGCACACTCTGTCTGGGGCTGCTTTTGAAAAGTGCTCAGAAACTTCAATTGACCCAAAAAGACACAGCCAAATTTTTAAATGGGGCTGAGTGCACAACTCCCTTGTTGCAAAAGCTCAACTAACTGTTGAGCCATTTCTGGGCACAATTCAAAGTACTAGTGATGACCTGTAAAGCCCAACATGGCTGGGTCCAGGCTATTTGAAGTAATGTATCTCCCTTTATGAGGGAGCAAGCATGAGGTAGTGGCTTGAGCTTTGGATGACAACTCTGGAGACCACAATTCAAATCCCAACTTAGCCCCAGAAACCCACTGGGTGACCTTGGTCAAGTCATACCCTCTCAGCCTCAGAGGAAGGCAAAGGCAAACCCTTCTGAACAAAAATTGCCAAGAAAATCCCATGAGAGGTTTGCCTTAGGGTCACCATAAGTGATTTGAAGGTGCACAACAACCATTTCTCTTTATAAACCTATCAGAGTCCTAAGCTCTTCTGGAGAGGCCCTTCTTTTTGTTCCACTACCTTC
The DNA here is from genome assembly GCA_948474755.1 of Ctenosaura bakeri. Lineage (NCBI taxonomy): Eukaryota > Metazoa > Chordata > Lepidosauria > Squamata > Iguanidae > Ctenosaura > Ctenosaura bakeri. Next base: position 11,191 of record CAOLHI010004345.1, on the reverse strand, counting down.
TCAGGCTTATTTATTGGGAACAAAGGATAGAACCTTCTCAGTGGTTGCTCCCATACTTTGAACCTCCCTCCTTAGATGGCTCTTCCCTTGCTCTCCTTCCAGTGGCAAATTGAAACGTTGTTATGATTTCTGGCTTTTAGAAACTGACTGAGATGTGATTTTACTGGTGTATTGTGCTGTTTTATGATTTGCATATTGTCTTTTGATTAATTTTAATGGTTTTAACTAAATAAATTCTTTTATTTTCTTTTAAATAACTTTTACATTTATGGTTTTATATATTTTGGATATTATATATTTTGGATAGTTTTTAAATGGGGTTGTTTTTAAATACATTGCTCATTACCTTGCATCCCATTATTGGGAGACAGATGGGATATAAACGAATAAAATAAACAATAAGTAATAGACAAGATCCAGTTTCCAACTTTTGAGAGAATAAGGAAGATTGAGTGTCTTTCACATGGAGGGATTGCAAGATATTGGGCCATTTCCGCACTACTCTATTACGGTTCTATTATTCTGCTTTCTACATTCTGTGGAATTCTGGGGTTTGTAGTTTACTGCGGCCAAAGAACTCCATGGAAGAGAATTATAAATGCCCCTCCATAAACTTCAAACCCCAGGATTCCATAGGATGTTGAAAGTGGAGTAATAGCACTATAGCAGTGTAGTGTGGAAAAGGCTTTACTTCCAGCATCTGAAGAGCATTTGCCACCTGTGTTATCTAAAGTGGCTGAGTTTCCATTGGGAACTCCAACTGAGTTGCAGGTGTGTCAAGTACCCCCCCAAAACTCTTACCCAGCTGATATTTTGAAGGGAGCAAAGCAACACCTAAAGTGAATAAAGTGTGCTCCTTCAGATATGGTTGAACTGCACCTCCCACCAGTTGTAGATAACATAGCCAGTGGTGAGAAGTTCTGGGAGATGAATCTATCTATATTTGGAGGGCACATTTTCTCATTCCATGTTATACTAAAGGAAGAGTCTGCCCTGCACACACCTTAGTTTAAATATATTCCAATATATGCCTGCCTTTGCTCCACACTCCTCATCACTGTATCTGGCATTTCACTGTCCATGTACCTAAACAGCAGAAAGGGAGACTGCAGTATCAAAGCAGTAGTGTGTATGGTTTGCCCAATGGCAGGAAATGACTTCAGCTGCCCTATTATTCCTGTAGGCTGAGGTCTTCATTCTTCCCATGGCTTTAATTGCTCCAAGTGAGAGCAGCATGGCAAAACTGACATTACAGCCATTCCTGAAGAAGAAAATGAGCAAGCAATGAACTCAAAGTTGTTTACTGCTCACTTGAGACAAGCAATTGTTTATGGGCCTTCCTTGTAGTTTAGTTTTTAGGGTCAATAATAAATATAGCTCAGAGAGCCTGCACACTCTGAGAGGACAATCCATCAACATTTAATTTGGTAAGGGAGGCAAGCCATTAAAACAGTCTAGCAGAGCTCATGAATAAGACAGAGTATTGGGTCTCTCTATTAAATGTCAAAATAACATGAATGGGATTCTTTGTTATCTTAATAATTCTAATTAACTTTTGGTAATTATGGTGGCTACTCACCTAAAATAATCTAACAGTCATTGTTATTCCAGGTCATTATTTTGAGTAGATGGAACAGAAATGAATAAAATGTGTTTTATGGCAAAACTGCACTGAAAACCCCTTCTTATTAAATGCCTTCTTTTTACACAAAATTGTTGGTTGGTGAACTTCATCATTATATATCTGTATTTAACAGCTACTGAGACAATCACGCCATGCTTTACAGCGGTGTAACAATTTGCAAATACCTCATAAAACATTCAGTGTTCTCTCCCATTATTGATTACTGCTGTGTGTGTAGTGTATACAGCCATTTCCTCTCTCTCTTCCCCCCATCAGCCACCCCAGCCATTATGGTCTACCTTTTACTGTCTAGCTCTTATGTCTTAGTTGTTTTAGTATAGGAGAGGAATCAAATAAGTAATGTAATGTAACTATTGTTATGAGAGATGCTTTGGGAGTTCTATTTTTGTGAATTCCAATACAAATCTACACCTTCCAGATTAATATGCAGATTGAACCCAGATTGTGTGCTTGCTAACTGTTCCAACACAATTCTCAGCTCAAAAGAAAGTTATCAAAAATGCCTTTAAAATAGGCATTAGATACCCATACTATAAGAGAACATGCATTTAAACTGGTGGAAAACCTACAATATCAACTAACAAGAAGAATAATATGGATTTTTCTTTCCTCTTACAACCAACAACATGTTCCACATATCTTCTCTAGAGACATGAAGAACCCCACAGAAAAAAATCTGGGAAAGACAGAGCATCTAGGGGAAGGGGGAGTCCCATCAAGGGATGGGACCTTTGTTTGCATGATTTCTGTTCAATCAACAAGAAGAAAATCAAAATTCAAGACAAAGTGAGAAAGGGCAAGGGACAAACAAGAAGAAAAAGATACAACAACAAAACCAAAGACCTGCTGGATATGAACAATCTCCAAATTGTGATGGAAAGGTAAAAGGACTTCCTGTAGCAGGGAGCTCAATATACCAGAGGCCACAAGAGAAAAGGCTTTCTCATGCATCTCCTCTAGCTAAACCATGAAGGCACTCACCTGCACATTGTTGTTATGTGCCTTCCTGACATTTCTGATTTATGGCGATCCTAAGGTGAACCTGTCATGAGGTTTTCTGGGGGCTGTGTGTGTGTAACCTACCCAAGGTCACCCAGCAGGTTTCCATGGCTGAGCAGGGAATTGAATCCTGGTCCCTAGGGTTATAGTCCAACACAAACTACTACATCATACTGGCTCTATGTACATACACAGGGCTAAAGTGTGAGCAAGAATAGGTGGATGCACATGAGCCTTACCTCAAACATCACTGCACACCTAGAATCTTTTGTCTGTGGCTTGACTGTGGTGTTCCATTTAGGATTATGTAAATGTGTTCAGAGAGCCAACATGGTGTTATGGTTTAAACATTGGACAACAACTCTGGAGACCAGCCCTCTAATCCCTTTTTGGTCACAGAAACCCACTAGGTGACCTTGGGGAAGCACACATTCTCAGCCTTAGAGGAAGGCAAGGTTAAATCTGCTCCAAACAAATCTTGTCAAGAAAACCCCCATGATAGATTCACCTTGGGGGTGGTCATAAGTCAGAAATGACTTGAAGGTGCACAACAATAGCAAAAGCGTGTTCAGCTACAGTTACAAAGCCCTCTGTAGACTTCTACATGACATCTGGGAAGCCACAAGATAGGAAGTTTGGCTTGACCTGCAAGAAGGTGAATACTTGTGTAGGATTACTTTTGCTGTGGCATTCTGGATGAGCAGAAGTTTCTGGACAATGTTCAAAGGCAATCCCACCCCAAGTGCATTCTTGCACTTGTTTTCTGTTTTTGACAACATTTGAATTTGGAATACACTGTCTTATCCCAGACCATCTAGCAAAATTATTAATATGTACTTACAAAATCTCTCACAACTGCCCCTTAATATGAAAATTGTTGATGTATCAGAGGGGTATTTTTTATGTTCATCCTGTAAGTATACACACCAATGCTAGAAAAGGTAGTTTGATCAGGGTGTAAAGAGTTCTGTGTTAAATTACATCCCTGTTGATTCATATTTTAGAAGGCTTCATTAAGTAGAGAAAATGCTTATTAAAGCAATTTAAATCCATAGTGCAAGGGTGCCCATGAATTATGGTAGCATTTCTTAAAAACACTGGTGCATGGTAATAACAATTGTATTGATACATTTACTGTATTCTTTTGTATGCAGGCAGAATGATGTGGGAAGTCAAATTTTAACTTTTTGTAAATATGTAATACTTTAATGAATATAATATAAAAAACACTGATGCATTTTACTGAATGGGACATAAATTATTAAGAGTTAAGCACTTCTACATTTCACTCATTCCGGTGTTAACTATGCACTTGCCTGTCTCACTGAAATCAGTAGGATAGGGTAAAGTGCATCAGAGAGAGTTAAGTACTGCTGAGTTTCACTGATTCCAATGTTAACTATGCACTTTACTCTCCTACTGAAATTACTAGGATAGGCTAAAGGACTTCAGTTTTATTCACATTGTTTCCATATTTTTTGCTTTAAGTATTTTGGGATTAGTCAAATAGTCAGCTTTGCTATCTGCATTTCAAGGAAGAAGGGCCAGTGAGATTCCGTACATGCAAGTCAATATAACTTTATAACTTGCTATAGTGCTGTGGATTCAAGTAAGTGTATCTTGAGCTCTGAGTGGTCCTTCAGCTAGCTTTGATGCCAGTGTCTGAATGCCTCTGGGAGCTTGGGAAGGTCTTTTCTTGGACTGCAATCCCCCAAATCCCCAATGAGCAAATCCTAGTGGTCATGCTAGCTAGCGATTCTGGGAGTTGCATTCCAAACAGTAACTCTTCCAAGTTTTGTGTTTAGATTGGTATTTGCTCTTCAGAATCTGGAGGCACACATGATTTAGTTGTTCTCCACATTTGTTAGCAGGCAGATGCATAATGTTTAATGCATGGAAGAGCTCTACCCAATGATATTCTGAAATAAACAGCAGTTCTTGTTTGGCCTTTTTATTTTTAGTTTTTATCTCTCTACATCTCAATTACATAGTAAGCTGTAGTTCTCTTTAAAAACTTGTTTGTTATTAAGATCTAAATCTACTTATTTTAGTCATGTCGTGCATGCCAGTGGAATGCAATACAAGCAGATTACAAGCTGATGGTTAGATGTTAATAACAAGAACACAAAACATTAAGGCAAGTGACATTTACATAAGTATCTTGATCTTAATACATGTAATTTACATATGAAAATGTAATCACCATAGAGATAAACAGCTGCAATGTTTAATTAAACTCTCCACACAAAATTGGCCTGCAAGACGTAGTTTGTCACTGCTAATTTATCACAATTCTCATAAGTATTCTTTAAAAATAAAAAATGCAAAATAAATGACTCTTATTGATAATTTAACTTCTGGTTACTTTATCGTATCCTCAATGGGCTTTGATGATACAATTAAAATATAAAGATCCCAGGCTCATTTTCTCACAATTTAGAAGACAAAACCTAAATATAGAGAGAACAAATTGTTTACGGAATAAAGGGGTCAGCACTATAGCAGCACAGGAAAACATTTTAAACAAATTTAATGCCCATGGTAAGTCATGTGTTAGAGAAGGATGCATATGTCTGGTTGTGCGGCTGTTTAAAGAGAAAACAATTACCAGTGAAATATAGTGTCAGAACTGTAACGGAAGGAATATCAACTACTGGCTTACAGTTTCTCCTATAAAACCCACATCTTGGGTATCTCAACATTTAAGTTCATTGCAAAGTCAAATTGCTTCTGGCATTTTGGAATGAGGAAAGCATATGGCAAATAAAGCTTTGCTGATGATGTAGTTTAGGAAGACAAAGATTACATTGGGAGTAATTTGCTCCTGGGACTGTGTTCTCATCTATCCTAGTATGATCTTGATTCATGGGTGATTCTTATACAGAGGGTAAGAATCTGTTCTTGGTTGTGTTGAGCTGGTTGTGTTGTGGAGATGTGTTGATTCAGTCAAGACTCCCCAAAATAGGTTCCTTCCTGGGAGTTTGGGAGTGGAATTCATCCTTGGTTTGATCAGACCTTAAGGGATAAAATGCACTTGGGGCTACAGCTCTGAGAATTCCCCAGCTATTGACTATGCTGGTGGGGAAATTTGGGAGCTGCAATTAAAAAAAGTAACACTTTTGGTTTAGATTAACTTTCAATATCCATTAGACTGGGGATTTAACAAATTAAAATAGAAAAACCAACTTTTTTGTGCCAATGCAAAAAGGAGTGTATTTTTAGGGGGCATGATCCACAGCTTTAATAAATGCAAGTGGGGAGAGAGAGAAAGAAAGTATTCATGGTATTATCTTCATGTTAGAGAGTGAGCATCTCAGCAGTTCCTGTGTAGTGTCCTTCAGTTCTCAAAAGCCCATTGAAATAAGCATATTGTGAAGCTTGATAAGACTGGAAGGAGGTTGAGACAGAGAATTTACACTGTGTAGAGCACAGGGTGACAATGATAGTGCTTTGGACAATTTCCTATTCACTTCTTATAGTCCTCTGACCTTTTGGGTTTGTTGGCTCATGCTGATGGGATTTGTAAGACACAAATATTTGGAGACCCATATCTAGAAAGAACTGATTGAAAGGCAAGGATTGTCTGTACTAGAAGAAAAAGCTAGTATTCATTTGTGTTCTGTCTTGCCCTATGAGTCCTATTTCTGTTCCAGAGGTGCTGAATAGCTCCGTTATTTGAGGGTGAGGAATCTGCCCTCAGTTTTAAAGGAAGCCCTTGGTTTTCACCGGTGTGCCTCTGCAGCTGCTTCCAGTTGTATGAGCATTTCCAACATACCTTCAGCACCTCAGTAGCTCCTGTTAAACCCAGAATATGTATAAAGGTGTTGCCATTAAAATTGAGAGCTACCACTAAAACTAAGGGTCAGTTTCCTACCCTTCAGTAATCAAGCTACCTGCTCACTTTCTTTCATACTACTTGACTTATTCAGGTTTTTTGGGGGGAGGGAGCAGAATTGAGGTGGTAAGGCAATAGCAATGGTGGCTGTAGTTCTTGGCATAAAAGCTCCTGTAAATAGAAGACATTAACCTCTAGTTTGTACAGGAATTTTAAAGGATCAGTTCCTCTTTACATTGACTGAATATGAGAGAGGGCATGAGAGAGCTGCATTTTCCAACCAACCATATGAAGTTGAAAAGGTAACAGGAAAATCAAAGTCTGGACCTTTTGTATATTGTTGCTTTCTTTTTAAAGAAAATAAAGATGTGTTTCATAGATTTAATTCCTTTCTAAAGATAATGTATTTTGGAAGTTTGTATTGGATTGGCAAGGCTAAAACACCAAGGATTATTAAAAACCTCTTCCTCATACCATTACCATCAGCAGTTCAAATTGTGCATATCTGGCTATCTAGTTTGTGCTGAAACTGATCATAGTACATGTGTATATTGAATCAAATCAGTTAGATCTCAAAGACTTTAATAAAAAGCCATGTTTTGACTTAGCCCAGTCTTGGTGCCAGCCAGTCAGGATTAAAGTGACATTCCTAATAAGAGCCCTTACTATCACATATAAGGTCTTTCCATTGTTCCTAAAGAGAGACTGCCAGCATCATCATGCAACTCCAATGAGTGTTGCTTGTTATGTTCCAGTTTGTTACTTCCACAATTTTTTTTTACAAGATTTGTACAATCTACAATGATAATGATCATAGAGTCATAGCAGGATATAAATTTGCATGAATGGGACCATAGTTTGGTATAAAATACTTAACGGGACTATGGTCAGAACCATGTTAGTGCCATGCATTATAAGTTTCCTCACACAGGCAGTTGTACTTTTTTGGCCATTGTGCAACAGGTGTATTCCACCAGTATAAACAAAGTTCTACAAAGTGTAACTATCATACATGTGTTGCATGTTCTTGGATGGTGTGTAACTATTTTGAGCCTACTCAGTTCCGTAAGAACATTTGTACAGTTGAGACTTCAAGTAATCCAAAGATCCTTTTACAATAGATGGATCTAAAAAGAAGTTGACAATGATGTGAAAAGTAAAATAGTCAAAGATGTGCTAGACACCCTGAATCTCATTAAATGTAGCCGGTTTTCCGCTCTCTAGCAGATAATCCCTACAGAATTTACTGCTAGTCTATAGTATACAGCAGTGATTTCTATGTTATATGATGTGGGGAACTGGCAGGGTATTTTCCCCATTGTACTAGGAACCAGCAACATATTTGTCCCCACTGGCTACAATTGTTTTTTCTTTCTTTCCTGGTAGCTCTCCAGGGACTGGCAGCTGATGTTTTGAGGCTGATATTGGTCCTGGAACCACCACTTTGAGTCACAAGCACAGTTGGTGAGGTTGCGAGAGAAGGCCTTCTTGCTGGTCTCCAGGTCAGTCTGATGCTCAAAACACTATACTCTACAATGTCTTCTGTAAAAGTTGAATGTGTTGTACAAGAGAACTGCAAGATTGGAGAGTCTCCTCTATGGGAAGAAAAGGAAAGTTCACTTCTCTTTTTGGATATAAGTAGGAAAAAGGTTTACCGATGGAATTCCCTTACAAAGGAACTACAAAGTGTTTCTGTTGATGCTCCAGTAAGCTCAATCTCTCTCCGCAAATCCGGTGATTATATTATTACCCTGGGAACACAGTTTGCTGCTTTAAACTGGAAGAAGAAATCTGTAATTACCATTACTCATATTGACAAGGATAAAACCAAGAACCGATTCAATGATGGCAAAGTGGACCCTGCAGGAAGACTGTTTGCAGGTACAATGGCTGAGGAGGTTCGGCCTGCAGTGCTAGAGAGGCATCAGGGTTTCCTCTATACTTTCTTCCCTGACCACTCTGTAGTGAAGCACTTTGATAAGCAAACCACAGCAATATGTATAAGATGGAAAAGGAAGACAGTATCCCTGATGGGATGTGTATTGATACAGAAGGGAAGCTCTGGGTGGCTTGTTATGATGGAGGAAGAGTGATCCGTATAGATCCAGAGACAGAAAAATGAATTAAGGTTGTGAAGCTGCCTGTTGATAAAACGACTTCTTGCAGTTTTGGAGGAAAAGATTATTCAGAATTGTACGTCACCTCTGCTTGCCAAGGAATGGATGAGGCCTGGTTATCACCGCAGCCACAGGCTGGCAGCATATTCAAGATAACTGGACTTGGTGTAAAAGGAATCCCACCACACACATATGCAGGTTAATGATTACACTTGAAGATATACATCAAGATCAGGAAAGAGAGGAATGTCAAAGATCTGCATGAGTGGAAAACTATTGCTCTTTTAAAGGAAGATACAGAGTGATGGTCGGGGAAAAAAAAAAGAACTAACCCTTAAACATTTAAGTCAGATTTTTCATTTCTTCATTGGCTTTTTACTGCTGTTAACTGAAAAATAGACTTTGCCTCTTCTTTTACTAAAACAAATTCTTTCCCAATAAAATTTGAAATAGATGAATGCTAAAAAAACCCACCAAAACACTATACCATGCTGGCTGTCAAATGTATTGTAGCATGTAGCAATGACTTTTATAACTGCTTTCAGTGTAGTCTGTTCCTTCTGCCTGCAGGATAACCAAATTTTTTAGTTCTACCCTGGATTTTTCTGTGCACCGGTGAAGTCCTTAACACTGATTGGTTGGGCTGTAGGAATGCTAAGGAATATTCAAGGATGTTCTCCTCTGGAAACCAGTATGTCAGCAACAAAAGGTTCATACTTTAGGTTCTGTGAGAGGCAGTGGTTGTAAGTTTGGATGGGATTAATACTTCATGCACCTCTGTGAAAGAGAAGGCTTGCATGAGGGCAGCTTGAAGAGCAGAGGATGGACGACTGGGAGGAAACAGAGGATCTCACAGTCTGGGATGAAGGGACAGGAAGCTGAAGGAAAGAGTTCCACAGTTATTAAGATATAGGGAAGAAACTGGAGTGACAACAGAAAGTGTCGTGGGAAGGGTTTTATCTTGTATATTTCCAGTAGGCAATAAAGACGGTGCTATTTTTCATGGCCTTTGGTTCTTAAAATTAGGACTTGCTGCTCTTGCTATTTTTAACAATTTTAAATGGTTTGTTTAATTGTTTAAAGAAGAATTACTTTTAAAGGGAAGTTTTAGTTTGAAATCATTTAAGTCATATATTTAACATTTATATAAGTTGTATATCACTTTGCTACCCCTGGAAAGTTGAGAGATAATAAACAATTTCCTTAAGAATACAAGTAAATAAATAAAGATATAAAATATACTGCATGCCCTTTTCAACAGAATGAATGTAACGTTTCAAGAGCATAAATTTTCAGCTATAATGCTGAGACTCCTCCTGAGACTCACTACAGGTTTTCAGGTTACACTCCTGTCCTGAGGGCATTTCTAGAGATGTCAATGGCAGGAGACCATAGCATTCTGATGTATATTTGTTTTTAAAGACCCCACTGGTATTTTAATTTCCTAGAATGCCACAGTGTAACACTATGCATGCATGACAACGAGGGAGCTGTGTGGAAAGTGTACATGATAATGGCTCCTAGACCCAGAGTCATTGGAACACTACTTGAAAAATGTGTACAGGGAGTGCCAAGAAGAATCATCAACACTGGCACCAGGTGAGATTTGTAGGACCTGACAAATGTCTGAACATGCAGTAAATTGATTCCTGGTTTCTCACTTCAGAGAGACATCAGTTCACTAATGTACAAAGTGAATCAGCAGTATCATACATTTCAAGTGAGGAATGGGTACTTCTGGAGATTATTGCCATTGTGTTTTTGTTTCATTCTAACCTTGTTAATAGTGGGTTATGTTTTTAATGACTACTTAAATCAATCTTTCCCAACCCCATGCCCTGCAGATGTGTTGGGAATTCCCATCATCCTTTGTCAGTATAGCCATTTAGTCTTTGGGAAGGTTGATTTAGATGGTACAGAGGAAATCTGATTAGAATGCTTCAGTATCACACTGTGTATTTTCTTTTCTTGACTTAGTGGCTGGGGTCAGTATAAAAACCTCCAAACAGAAGAGGAAAGAAGAAACTGTATGGCTGTAGCTATATAAAGAAGACTTTCATTAACCTTGCTGGCCCACCATAATTTCAAACGTCAGCAGCTAATCAAGAACTCACTGACATCATCAACGAATGGAGAGAAGAGCTCTCCTATGGGACCAATTTTTTCTCAGAGGGTGAAATATAGACTTAGAACACCACAAGGGGTTTACTGCATGCTGTGCTCTAGAAGTCAGTAATATGCTGTTGCCTTCTACTGTTGACATGCATGTCTCAGCCACTGGAATGAATGATTTATTTAATCAGTAAAAAACATTTATATAAACAACTAGAGGTTTGACTGCATTATTACTCAAAAGGACAGTGAGTCATTGACAGTCTCCTCATGTACAACAGTTGGGGCCTATCCCACTTCACTATTTTGATCAATCATTCAGAAAATTAAAACAGAACCTTCTTACTATTAAACTTGTCTGTGTATATGTGGCACAGTCTGGTCACAGTTTGGCTGCTTCAGGTTGCTATCCCATATCCCAGATTTATCCCATTCTCTGTCCATTGGATATCTGTGCACTGCAACACCCATTATCAATAGCCA